>WMED01029981.1:0-10177 GCA_019650415.1 Pipa parva
TATTAGGTCACCCCTTAATCTTCTTTTTTCTAGACTAAACAAGCCCAGTTTTGACAATCTAGTAAATCATGAGGATAGTACATGATGGTAAATCACCTTTTCGGAATTACTTTGGTAAAAACAATATTATTAAAAATCAATTGTACAGAAGCCATCCTACTTGATAAGCTCACAACTACTTTGTATAATAAATTTACTCTGCTAGATACTAATTAAATCTCATCATAATCTCATCAATACATTGCATTGTAGTAACTGAAAAGTACTTTAAAAATTAAAATCCATGGGTTATAAATGTTAAAAAGTAGTATAAAACAAATCTTGAACTCATTGATTATAAAGGGGAGTTATTAATCATTGTTTATGAAAGTTCAGAAATGCCAGACTTACTTACAAGAGACTGCCTTATCAATTATGAAGTTAGTTATTAGTAGCTTCACAAAAGTCAAGTTATGTGAAATACATAAAGTACTTTGTCATTTCAGTATAATATTGTAATATCCTAATCAAGTAAAACCAGTCTTGTTTATGTATAAGAATTTACTTTTTCTCACTCCAAAATACTTGATAATATTATTAAGGAACAAATGTCCATTTTAACACAGGACTATGTGTGACTGAAGACATCTCCTGTATAATGTTCATGAATTAATCAGCAATTTGTATTTTGTCGGTAACTCTCAGTGACTGCTGAGGATTGATGCGCTTATCAACTATCGTCAAGCATGGACTCATTTATATTAGTAAATTATATCAGCAACATTGATTGGGATTTGTATAATGTAAACATACAACCAAAAGTGATATCAGACATGTACAAGAAAGTGTGACTATCACAGACCAGACTTCAACTGGACCCTTTAAAAAAACTATGAAATATAATCATAATAAATTGGAAACTGCAATGTTCTGCCATACGTCCTATACTATTACATGCAAATTTCAATATATAATTTTGCGATATAGCTTTCTTGAGTTTAAAAATTGACTTAATGTAATTAATAATTATATATACAGGAAAGGGCTACCTGTGTTATCCTAGTTTTTTTTTCTATAATTCTAAGTATAACTTAATGGGGATAAGACTGTAGGTGATCCATTGGCACATTATACATATACCGAACTTAGTTATAACAGTTTGTAGGAATAGGCAAATATTTCAATCCATTGCTTGGTACATTAAAGCCTCCAAAATAAACTGGGTTCACATAAATGCTTGTGGAACCCCTAATCTACTGCTTGCCTGTAATCTATTCATATCAATTTATCATCTATTTGTATTAATGAATTATGAACTAAACATACAATAAATAAAATAAAATACAATTAAAAGATAAGTGACAGGCAAAAGACCAATCAAAATCCAGGTGGAGATTTATATAGACAAATGAGGCCTAGCCTAGGTCTACCCCAGGGGTCAACAATCTTTGTAGAGGAGGGAGCCATTTCACTCCCTCCTCCACCATTGAAAAAGTCTTCTGGAGCCGCAAAGGGGGAGGAGTGCCTACGTTCCCGATCACATGACCTCCTGACGTCCCATCACAAGACATGTCGGAGGTCATGGGCGGGTGGGCAGGTGACCGGATGAGAGTCACACAGCGCAGTCAAAGAGCCACATGCGGCTCCCGAGCCGCAGATTGCCGACCACTGGTCTACCCAATTCCTATGTAAGGAAGTCCTTAAAGCTCAAGTTCTTGAACCTCAAGTCCTTCAGTTGTTAGTGGCAATATCTGTAGGAACAGTGGATCAAGACTATTAATTATGATGGATCATTTCAATTGGGCTGAAGAGCACTGAGGAGTATTTGGAAGATAAATAAACATTTTACAGGTTAGTCCATTTTTTTAATAATATCCCGACTCCAACACCAAGGCCAGTGTTTTTGGGCATTATGGTTTATGTCGTTATTTCTGACATTCAAACATATGTTTCCTCCTTTTCATGAATGGAGAGTCGGAACTGGAGCAGGTTTTATATTATATTATTATTAAATATACAGATATCTGGATTTTGATTGGGTTTATTCAGGGTTACACAGCTTTGTAATTATAAATCTGGTTGTTGCTAAATGTGTTGTGCCTTTGCTAAATCATTTTGCCTATCTGTAATTACATCTTCTTTATTTTACATCAATGCACATTTTCGGTCATGCATTTTTTTTCTGAGATCTAAAAAAGCCTGCAAAGATAGCTTAATAGTTTAATTTGAATATTTTCAGGACCAGACAATACCAGACTATTAATCTTATTTTCTAAAAATGATTGCAATTTTGGAATGACTTAAGACCGGCTTACATTAAAGTTTTCAGTTGTTGTATTACTAAATCAGTGCAATACTCTAGAGAATGATATTATTAATTATTTAAACTGCATAAAGATGCATTATTTGTATCCAGTTACATTCATTACATTTCTTTAATGATGATGGATACCATAATTTGTTTTATTTCATCTGAAAACATGTCAGACAAAATAATGCCATACAACATCAATTATTACAGAATTGTACTTCCTATAATATTGTGTCATGGTTGTTTTATTCTTATATTAAAACTATATAAACAATTAATCCAGGGATTTTTTTAGATATTTACAAAAACATTTTCATGATTAAACACTCTCCCATCAATATTATTGTTAAAATAACATAATCCGAAACATCAATTAATTAGTTTGCCTAAAATGTTTTGCATAATGAGGGAATAACATACAATGATTTTTTTACAATTTCCAAGGAAACCTTCTTTCGTCTTTTCGAGTTTATTCCCGTAAGATCTCGGCTGTTTATAGTGGTAAATATCGATTGTTTTTTTGATCGATATTTACAGATAGAGGAGTTATTCACTAAAGTCCAAATTGTTGCATATAGGTGTGAATTCACCAGATAAAGACAGTCGCAATAGGCTGCTTCTGTCGCAATCGTGTCTTTATAATGAGAACATTGTCACAGTCTCGACTTTATTATGGGAAAATTGTCTCAATCTTAACTTTAAAAAATTGTTGCGACTTTACAATGGGGAAATTGTAGCGGATTTACTATGGGAATCTGCTGTTTGTGAATTCGACAGTCGAATTCGCACCTTAGTGAATAAGAAACTTTTTGATCGAGTTTTTCTATTGGATTTTTCACTGAAAACGTAGCCATACTACTAAAAAAAATCCGCTAGTCTAAAGAGATTTAAGAGAACATCAATACTATGTTTTTTCACAATTATTTGTTATAATTTTACATTGTGCTTGGACATACATACATGAGTATTAAATTCCATATATATATATATATATATATATATATATATACAGTATATAATTGTATTTTTTATTGTATATTCTATGTGAAGGATGTTTTGCTAAGTATGTACTTTTTAACAAGGATATATGTTTAATAATTCAATTACTGCCAACAATATTCAGAAGACTATAACTGCATAGATCACTTTTTAATATTGTAGAACTTACTTTATAAATAAGTATTTAAAACATCTAAATCTTGCTTTTTACTAAGGTCACATACAAACAAGAATTGCAAAAATGAAATGAATTACAGTAAAGCATCTCATGGGCAGTGTTGAATGATTAAAAAAAAGTTATGGTTAAATTAATAGAAACCAGTTGGTGCTTACATATAAAATCCATATGCTGTCTTATTGTTTTGCTATTAGTTCAAAGCACAATGCCTAACAGCTTTAAGTTATTACAGTCTGCAGCATACACATGAACTGATGATTGTAAAGCATGATGATTTTTTATATCTCTAATTTAAAAGGCACAATTGTGTAACATCATGTGAACCATAGGTAGGGATCAACAAAATGTCTGCAATATAGTGTATCAGGAATATATTATTAGTCTGCTGTGAGGGTGTTGTATTTGAGGGGCGGTATTTTGCCCCAATTATGCAGACATACTGCTGGAGTTCAGGTCAGATCTTCTAAGTCTCCCCAGCTACAAACTAGAGCATGCTGGGAGAGCAAAAGGCATCTGGGAGAGCCAGTTGGGGGTGGAGCTGGGAGAGCCAGTTGGGGGTGCAGCTGGGAGAAACAGTTGGGGGTGGAGCTGGGAGAGCCAGTTGGGGGTGGATCTGGGAGAGCCAGTTGGAGGTGGAGCTGGGAGAGCCAGTTGGGAGTGGAGCTGGGAGAGCCAGTTGGGGGTGGAGCTGGGAGAACCAGTTGGGGGTGGAGCTGGGAGAGCCAGTTGGGGGTGGAGCTAGGAGAGCCAGTTGGGGGTAGAGCTGGGAGAGCCAGTTGGGGGTGGATCTGGGAGATACAGTTGGGGTGGAGCTGGGCATCAGGAAGTGATTCTGTGGCAGAGACTGGAGATTGTTGTGAGAGAAAAGACTTGGACTAATTAATGCGGAAAGTCTCTGCTAAACTACTTGACTTTGCAGCCCTGTGAAACCCCAATGAAACAACCCAGGAGAAGGGAAGGTATTCTGCTTTGTTAACAGACCTGTATGGGGGTCAGTTACCCACTGTGTTTTTAACCAAGGAGTTTTATGTGGAAAACTGCTATTTGTGAAGTGATTGTGATTTTGCTAAAGAAAGACTGTGTAAGTTTGTTTTTCTGTTAATAAAGATTTGAATACAAAAGAAACTTACTGCTTGTGGGTGTCCAAGCCTAAAGACTGCTCCAGCACTTGAGTGATTCCCTACAGTGCTTTAAAGATGGATACTTACAAATATTTAATATAGTCATGACTGTCCACCAAAATTTAGTGGGGGTGGTGCCGCAAGTCATGACATCACTGTCACAAAATGTCATGACAGCACCATTATGTGACACATTGGGAGTAGTCCTAAACAAAAATTGGCAGTGGCCATCCATTAGGCAGATAGAGCAGGACAGAGGGGTGCATTTGGAGTTTAGGACTACTCCTGATGTGACCCTTTTGGTTCAGATGTCTGTCGAGTGGTGGCCCCAATCCCCCCCCCTTCCCCCAGGCACACACGGATGCAGCCTAAATTTTCAGCATAAATTTCTATTATGATTGGGAATTGCTAAGTATAACATAATGTTTACATATGTATTATTTACGTCAGTCCTCATCCTACAGAGTTTACAATCCAGTTTAACAAGACAGACAAATACAGCCTAGGGCCAATTTTAGTCAGGCTTCTTTTAACCTGATATGTTTTTGGATTGTGGGAGGTAACTGGAGTGCCCAGAGGAAAGCCACTTATTCTGCACCGGTAGCTGGCACTGATGGGCCTCATCCAAAGATCACTTGTATACAACATAAATAACAATACAACATAAATATTACATCCAGAGCAGTGTGCTTCAATAAATAGGGTTATTTCCTTCAATCTGCTCGAGTGTCTCTGAATTTATTTCCAGTGTGACCCAACTCTGCAATGCTAACCACCGAGCCACTACACTGCTAATCTATGGGACAAATACTCAAATCTCTCTGGATTTTTATAAAAACATTATGGTTTGTTTAACAATATCATAGTGGACAGATTACCCTTATCTATAAAAATGCTTTAAAAATATATTGCTAATGGGTAATGCAGTGTTTAGCTTTCAGGAAACCTACTGGTTAAATAAAAAGATTGAATAGTAAATGTATGGAAACTATTTTTAGGTGTTATGTAAAATGAATGTTTAAGTTTCATCTTACATTTCTTAGCGCTTCAGTGTTTATGTTATCTTATAGGAACTTGCTGTACAATTACTTTGTTTGGGTAACACTGTACTATTAGTTTATAAAGTCTTATTATGATGCACAATATGGTTTATCCAGTGCGCTTAACTACAAGGTGTTAAACACTATCATTCTACACTGTGAACAGCATGCAGTTTAATTTCACAGTACAAAGCACAAATTGGTTGATTTTTTGTGATCACAGGCATAGCACAAAGCACCTGCAGGCTGCATAAGAAATGCAGAATTTCCATCTGCTTTTGTACAGAGAAAAGCTGATTTATTTTGAAACACTGGAGTAAGCTTTAACTTATCAGTTTCATTTTTTTATGCATAATTATTTAAAAATAATATATTTTTTTAATATAAATATTATGAATATTATTTTTTTCTCTCAAATGGTTCATTTTAAAACTTTATTGGGGTCACTACATTGATTACACTACATGAGTACATTGATTGCAAAATAGAAGACTGTTACTATATTGTAGCAATTGGTCGATTCATATTTAATTTAATTCAATTTAATAGAAGCATTTTAAATTCATTGCATATAAAAAAGAAATCAAAGGGTAGTCATTAAATATTTTCTAACATAGGTGATATTTTTCTAACATTATATACTGTAAGTGCTAATCACAATGAAACTTTTTAAAATCCATGTACTGTGCAATTTGCATAGATTTGCATAGTTTCACTGTCACAAGGAGCAGAGAACACACACGAGGTACCACAGGACTGGGACACCACTAAAGATGCTATAGTGCACCCTTATATACTAGAGGCACTAAAGTGTACTGGAAAAGGGATCTGAAACAGGAGGATTGTGGATTCTTTCCCCACAATGAGGTCAGTGCAGGATGAATCTGAGGTGCTGAGCCTAAGGGGTCTGCAGTCTTTACCCTTAAACCCTGCAAGGGTTTATGGCCTTTATGGAAAGTAAACACCCAGGTCATGGTCCTCAGTAACACTCCTCACTGGTGCCAGCTGGCAGGAACACTGAAGAAATCACTGGTGGAATAACAGACACTGCTGATCTGTAACACACAGAACCTCATGGATAGTACAGTGCACTTGTAATATAGAGTCTCCAGGAACAGAGTGACAAAAGTACACACAAGTATAACACTGAAAAATCTATGGTCGGATTGGACAAGCGGGGACCACCAGAGGACCCTTCCCCCTGGAGGGAGGAGAAATTTCTAGCTGCCAGGTGGGCCTGCTCAGGCCCGATGGGCCCACTACTACTAGGACCCACCAGAGGATCCTTCAGTCCTCCGGTGGACCAGTCTGATCCTGGAAGAATCACTGAACTTGAAACATGAAGCTGGATTGCTGAGCTGAAAATCACTGAGGCTAACATACAAACTGCAGATTGGAGACAAGCAGACTCTGGGACAAGTAACATTGGAAGCAGAACAGAAGTCACTGCAGAGCTGAACCACAGCAATGGAAGGAGTTGTGGCAGAATAAGAGGGATCCAGGAACAATTTGCTTCACAGTAGGTACACCAGGAGACACTGATGCTCAAGTGCTGTGCTTCTCCAATGCTCTGCATTTGAGTTCCCTAATGCTGATGTCAGTCACTGAAAATTGGCTGGCAATCCAGGGCTACCTACCATCTATGGGAAGAAGCATCCCATCTAAAGGCCCTGTCCCAGGGGCTCCCCTATCCATCCCTGGTAGCTTATCATAGGAAGGTGACAAGTCTAAAACATAAAAATTCCACAACTAGACAAGCGTCAACTCCAGTGACTTCTACTTCCGTCTTCATAAGACATGCAGCCATTTTGAAATTGACCTCCAGATAAGGCAAATTCATAAAGTGCACAGGATTTGGACTTGCTTAAGAACAAAAATCAAAAGCTTAAAGCAATACTTGGCAGGGGGGTAGATGAGTTCCAACAAAAAAGTTTACATAAGACTGAAAATAAATAATAAATATTGGTCCATTGAAACTGGCACACTTTTCAGCCTGTTTAAAGTGGTTCATCATCTATTACAGATCACTACTGATATCAACATTATATATAAAAACTAATCCGACTGTGGCTAATAATGACAGGACCAACTCCATAGAGAATAATGAATTTTTGTGCAAAATAAATCAATGAAACTGCTTTTTATATCTTAAGAATGGCAATAATGATATTTTATTATCTCACCAGCGTTAACAGGTCAAACACTTTTTGACTTTTATAAGTAATTTCTTGTGTAAATTTAACTGTCAAAGTGAATTTGTGTCACTTCAGGCCCCTAAACTCCAATAGCAACAAATTCACTACTCATTGTTCAGTATGCAGTGGATTCCATCAGTGAAGAAGTGAACGCGCATAGTGCACCTTTGTTGGTTAAACATAATGTAAGATGCGGAGTGATATATAGCGATGTGAATTCCACCAATGAAGTCCACCATCCCCTTAGTTCATGTTGTCACTGGGTCACTTCTTTATGGTCACTTTAATGCTATCAACCCCTGCTTCACCACTTTGATCTAACAAAGTAAAATTGGCTGATTTACCACTTTCACAGACTCTTGATGAATATCCAAATTACATTTGCATGCACACAAGGGGAAGTGCTCTATAGTTCACAGCGCTCATAAGCTTATGAGTTCGGCACAAATTCGCCACATTGTGGAGTTTGCTGAATATGCGTAGATGGGTAAGTGGCGATTGAATGCAAATTCACACCTTTAAGCTACTATTCAGATTTTCTTTAATGAGCTCTCTAATATGTGTCTGTGTGATCCAATACTATTGCTAATTTGAAAGATACATGAATGCCAAATTACAAATAGTTTATTGATTTAACCTTATTTGCAAAATGTATCACTGATCATGCAGAAGCAATTGTCTGTGATCAGCTAACAGGAGTTACCAAGACTCATCGGTAAAAAGGTCAAACAGCCATTTTAAAATATGTAAGGTTAATATAGTTAAGATTGATCCTAGCATCTTGGTGGGCAATCACCAGTCTTATGGATAAAAATAAAATAAGTCCATAAAGAAAATAAATAAATAAATAAATAACATACCTAAATTATAGCTGTGCAAAAAACAAGAAACCTAGGGGGTTATTCACTAAGGTGCAAATTCGATTGTTGAATTTTCAAACAGTGGATTCCCATATCAAATCCGCGACAATTTTTTAAAGTTAAGAATGCAACAATTTTCCCATAAGAAAGTCGCGACTGTGTCAATATTCTCATTATAAACACGCGACTGCGACAGTAGCAGCCTATTGCGACTGTCTTTATCTGGCGAATTCGCACCTATACACAACAAATCGGACTTTAGTGAATAACCCCCTTTAATGTACGACACTATGAGATTTTTGTGCATATAAATAATAAATTATGATGATTTTGAAAGATTTTTTGAACAAATGACGTTCAATTATAATGTGCAAATATAATAGGTGAATTCCATATAAATGTAATAGTATTTCATTATTTCATTTATTTAGAGCAAAGACATTTAAATTAATTTAAAAAAAAATGAACTTAGCGGATGCTGGCACCGAACAGAGTGATAATATGATACCATCCCAAATTTTAAATATAAATATACTGTATATATAAATATAATATATATTCTGATTAAGGAAGAAAAATAGGAAAATAGATTAAAAACACATGAAAAATGTACAATGTTGCTGCTTTATTGTATGGTGTTTCAGCTGATTGTCAATAAATAGAGAAATTATACAATTATGTGGCTAAACAAAATTAAAAAGTTTTAAAAACAGGCCAATTAATTGTCCTGAAACCTGACAATGTTGCTGGAGTTTGTTTGATTTGTCCTTGATTTGTTTTATCTTGTAGCTTATACCGTGCATCATTCGGTGACTTTTTATTGCCACTAATGTTATGTAGTGTTGTTTTTAATCTGTTTTATATATTTTATAAATGTTATAGAGTATATCCCTGTATTGTCAGTAATCCTTGATGAAGCACTATGTATGATTGTTTTGAGAAAGGAATATGCCAGGTTTAAAAAGGTAAGGCAAATTCATTTCATGGGTTTAAGGACACATGAAACCTCAATACATCTAACTTAGGTATATACTGTTTAATATAATTGTATTATTGTTTAATTACATTTTACATTACTCATCCTTACATAATTTCCTCTGCTGTAACAACACAGAAACATTCTAGTGGGTGAAGTTGTTATTTTCTATGTTACAATTGACAGATTAATTATTTGAAATTCACAATTGCAATTATGGGAAGACTTGAGAAGTATTCAGGTGCAGAGGAGAGCAGCTTGTTAGAGGGAATTGAATTAACTTTTTAGCACTGGGACATTGCAGAGTGACAATAACGTAAAGCAGATAGAAAAAAAATTGTTTTTGGAGAATTCCTTCCAACCTTTATATTGGGAATTGTGGCCCCAGAATATGTGGAAGAAAGGATCTGTCTTTTACCAATGACTTCAAAACAGCAAAACATAACAACAAAAGTATATTACAAACCCCAAAATCAGAAAAGTTGGCACGTTGTGTAAATCGTAAATAGAAACAGAAT
>WMED01029983.1:0-10176 GCA_019650415.1 Pipa parva
AAAGTCACGACTGCAACAACATTCTCATTGTAAAGATGCAACTGCGACAGTAGCAGTCTATTGCAACTGTCTTTAGCTGGCAATTTCACACCTACATGCATCAATTCGGAATTTAATCAATAACTGAGTTTCCGAGTTTATCGTGTGAGATCTCGCAGTGTTCCCACGAGATTACAGTGTGAGTTTTTCAATAAAAAGGTTGGCATATTACTAGTGTAAAGCATACTACTAATGTAAAGCATACTACTAGTGTAAAGCATACTACTAATATAAAGTATACTACTAGTGTAAAGCATACTACTAATGTAAAGCATACTACTAGTGTAAAGCATACTACTAATATAAAGCATATTACTAGTGTAAAGCATACTACTAATGTAAAGCATATTACTAGTGTAAAGCATACTACTAATATAAAGTATGGCTGCCTTTGAATCGAAACATGGAGATTGGAAAAATTGAAAAAATCATGCTTTGATCTCATGGGAAGACCGCAAGATATCGCGCGACAAACTCAGAAAGACCGTTTTCAATCTGAGTTTAATAAATTTCGCCCTATATACACTAATATTTAACAAAGTGTTAATATAGCTTCGTCCCTTAGAAATTCTTTCCTTTCCAGTGAATTCGCTTCCATGTCTTGGAGCAGTGACATAGAGTGGGGGATGGGGGGTTTGCTCGCTCAGTGACAGCATACAATCAAATAAATAAAAAATTCTACTGGCTAGATTGCTCACATGGAAAGCAATGCTGGAAAACATAAGAGAACTAGTAAATGTCTGTGCAAACACTATAATTAGAGTACAAATATGTAAAAGGTAAATAGAGTATCAGTGATAGAGGACTAATATCACTTTGCTAAAATAATCTATTTATGTTATCATTATCAGTAACCTTTACACAGTGAGTGGAAAAAAATAAACAAAAACTGCACTTCCGCTTTCCATAAGAGAATCGGCACTAAATTTGGAAAATATGTGATAAAGTAGGAACTAGACAATAGACCTTCCTATTTATTGGCAATCTGGTATAAAACAAAACAAGTGTTAAAGTAACAGAATTACGTTTACTGATTCTGCAGAATATTCAAAGCAATTGAAGAAAAAACAAGCACTTGGAGAAGAGGTTTTCAGCTAATCATGGCTCCTCCTCCCTTAGTCAAGGGCTAAACTCACTAACTGAGCATGGTCCTCCCCTGAAACTAATTAAAATTCACTTTTACTTGTATTTATGTAAAAGACTGCCTATGTCTTGTAGCTTTGTCTTAATCTGTTACATTAACACTTGGATCTCTTTTGTTGGTCTATTTTTGTATTGTTTTGGGAGGGCCGTAATTTTTTTCTCCTCTCTTTACGTCTCTGTGCTTTTAGTCTGATACATTTCCCTCTAACGACTACCTTGTGGGCACACCAAATTGTAGCTTAGGGGAGTTCGGTTGAGTTGTTTTCTTGGAAATAATGTATAAGAGCTGTTTCAATTCCCTCTTTTATACTGGGATCCATAAGCAAGGTGGTGTTTAGTTTGCAATCAGTGTTGCTCTGTGACGGGTGCATGATATGACCAGGTAATTGTTGCCCATTGTAAAGTCTGTGTCTCGGTTAGCCAAAACTGAATTTGGGAGTATTCTAGATGTGAAGCTGAGAAGAAAGAGTAATCATTGCCTTGGGGAGTATATGGATCTCAAACTGTCATGCAAACATTGCCTTGTACTGTATATTCTCTGAAGGAATTAGACAGCATGTGTTTCCTACGCAAGTAACCTTTGATTTCTTGAGAGGGTGAGTGTGTGAGGCAGTGATTGATGTATATTGTGTTACTAGTGGTGGGATATTGAAAAATCGCCACCTATGAGCAGATTTACTTGTCAGAGAGTTTTCCAAGTTTATTTCCCCCCCCGAGATCTCTGAATTTTCTCGCGGTAAATATCGTGAGAGAGTTTTTCGATCGATATTTACTGACAGAAACTTTCGATCGAGTTTTTCAAACTCGATTTTTCATTGTAAAGGTAGCCATACTACTAATGTAAAGTATGGTTACCTTTCTATTGAAAAATTAGATTAAAATGTTTCGACTGGTAAACATCAATCGAAAAAAATCTTGTGATATTTACCTTGAGACACTTCCGAGATCTCGCGATAATAAACTCGGAAAAGCAAAATGGGGCTCCTCCAAGTTTATTATGTTTCGTCCTTATTGTTTTAGGGATTATTTTATGCAAAAATACCCATCGCCCTGCATTAAGTGCATACATATTTAGTAAGGTATATTTTATCCCATTGATAGAGTATATCACTAATAATTATCCACTGTGTTTTGTGGGAGAGCGTGCACGTGATCAATGCGTTCTCCCTGAATGACGTGTACGCTCTCCCATGTGACTTATAAGAAATGTCGATGCGGGGCTTCACTAGGAATTTGGCTGGAGAGGAAAACGCTCTTGAGAGAGATCGATTTGAATGCTGTAGAGTCGAATTACATTTAGGGCGAAATTTAGACCGCTGGTCTTTCCGACTTTACCAGGAGAAATCTCATTTTGTTCTCTCAAGAATTCATTCGAGATCTCAATCTCAAGTTGTCGAATTTTTTTCACCATGGCTACCTTTCCATGGAAAATATAGAAAATTTGGGATCGTGAAACTTGACCTCGTTTTCTTGAATGAAATCTCACGAGAATAAAACGAGATTTTGCTTGGTAAAGTCGGAAAGACCGCTTTAATAAATTTCGCCCTTGGAATAAAAAAAATAAATAAATAAAATTAAATAAATATATAAAAATCCAAATATAATAACACCACCACAAATCCAGCTTCAGCACAAAAATCTTTATCCGAATATAGAGTGCACATGAATATTTTCCCACCATAAAAAAAATACTTTATCAAGTCAATTTGAATTCAGACACAATTATTATTTATAAATAAATATCCATTCAGTTCTATACAGTACATGATGCACTGCAGGCTTTGCAGAGGTTCTTCCACTCCCATACTAATTTGCTATTTAAGGAACTACTGAACCATACTTTTTTGTATTTAAAAACCCACTATGTTTGTTCCTCTCTCCTACAGGCACTTACAGCCTAAGGTAGACTGGGAAGAAACCACAAGATCAGTATGAAACTACATCCTTATTCTGGGCTGTTTATAAAGACTGAATCACTAAAAACATTCTGATGTACTGTACAGTATCACATGGGCCATGCACAAAACTGCCATTGATTTAAAAGGAAATATTTGTTTTCACTTCTGCAGTCCTATACTCGTTACACTGATTTACATATAAAGAGATAGCCCTGTCAGTTATTTTAGAATCAAGCACTCCAAACAAGGGTCACTGGGTAAAAAATGGTGTAAGAAAATTCCTAAAACCCTAGTCATGAGCTCAATTTAAGCATCTTGTGACAGCCATAAGAAAGGTATAAAGATTTATTGCTGCCGAGTTCTCATTCATTTGCTTGAAATGAAAAGGATAGTAATACCAAATGAAACTTACTCTTATGCATTTATAGTTAATATACAATCAATCTGGATTTTTCGATGGAAAGGTAGCCATACTTTACATCAGTAGTTTGGCTACCTTTCCATCGAAAAATCAGATTGAAAAGTTTCTATTGTTTGATTTTTACCAATCAACCATCTGAGATCTACAGGGAATAAACTAGAAAAGGCCACTGCTAAGACTCTCATGCATGTCCTCGACTTATCCTGCTTGGACTATTGCAATGCCCTTCTAACTGGCATTACAGCTTCCCATCTATCCCCACTCCAATCTATTCTAAACTTTGCTGCTAGAATTGTCTCCCTCTCTCCTCAGAAGTCTCCCTCGCAACTCCTGTGTCCTCCTTGGCTCCCAGTTAAAAAACATTAATTTACAGTGTCCTACTTTTGACATTCAAAGCACTTCACTCTGTTGCCCTGCCCTACATATCTTCCCTTGTTTACCCTGTATGCACCTAGCCATCAACTGCACTCTTCACAAGGCAACCTTCTTCATGAACCCCTCACCAAGACTGCCCATACTCGTCTTAAACCCTTCTCTCTTTCTGCACCTTATCTTTAGAATTCTAAACCCCTCTACCTCTGACAAGAGCAATCCATTAATATATTCAAAACTAAATTGAAATCTTATCTCATGGAGCACTAGCACTGGTTTTCATGTCTATATCTTATCTTTAAACAACTATTTATTCCAATTTGCATTTATTTTCTTATTTAACTGACACCTATAGGCTAATGAACTGACACTTTATGCTACTGCACTTATTACCCTCCTATTTGTTCATGTAAGTCTTCCTCCTATTTAGATTGTAAGCTCTATGGGGCAGGTACCTCCATCCTTTTGTTTCAGTCATGGCCTGGCTCTTAGAGCGATGTATATTCTTGATTAAATCCTTATAATTTACTTCACTTGTTCTCTGTTACTCACTTCCCTTGTCTGTATTATAGTTTGTACAGCTCTGCTTAACCTTAATAAAACGAATTAAAATTCACTTCTACTTTCTTCAGGAAACTTAGTGCAAGGAAGCTTTGAGGGACTGAAAATCTGGCGCAAAGTAGCCTAAAACATCCCAAAGTCAATATTTGCTTGATAATTTAAATGCTGCATACAAGTAACAGACAGCACAGAGGTAAGAATAGGAAGGGCAAGGATTCACTGATAACCTCAGCTCCAAGTGCCTGTTTTTTTCTATTGCTAAAATCATTCTACAAAACGACTAAGTCTATACCTGTAATTTTAACACTTGATGCACTGTAATACTAGGTGGCCAATAAATACATCTTTCCAGGCTTTAGTGTCGCTTTAAATATACATAGATCATGATACATTGATAAATATGTTTTTTTACAGAGAGCAGATACGAAGGGGAGTGTAATGATTTAAAGAGAGACAAGGAGTACTCTGTGTCAATCTACCTCTCTTTCAAGTCAAAGAGCAAATGAAAGTATTCAAAATCTACACAACTTTTCAGGCTCAAATGAAACATATAATGAATATGCATTATTCCATTATGGGTGGGGGAAAAAAAGTCACCAATACCGACCGCGAAGGTGTTATAGCTGGTGAAGCAAGCCAAAAATGTCTGCAGTCAGTGACGCATGAGGAAACAGACTTCAAATAAAACATTCTTGAGGAGCACTGGGAGGACACGGACTTATTAATGTAAATTTGACATTTTCACTTCCTGGTACTACAAATCCACTGAAGGGGTTATTTATCAAAGTGAGAATTTGACTGTTGAAGTGAATGCTCATCACTTCAGGTGGCTATGCTCTGATTCTCTACTCCTTACAGAATAAACAGAGAATTCCCGTCGACGATGTAAGGGGCTACTGTGTTGTCAGGACAGCCTCCTACTGTATTTAAAGGGTATGAAAAGTTTGAATAAAACATGATTTCTATTTGACATGTACACATATAGAAAGCCAACTTGAACATTAAAATGTAAAAATGATTTTTGGGATCAATAGTGCTTGCCTCTTGTTTAAATAGCCTTGCTCCCCCAACTATTCTGTGTACAAGATTTTCCTGTATAGTGCAGATAAGCTCCGCCTCCCAAGTGACATCACTCACTATTCAGAGAGCATGGTCTTGTGTGGAATCCCTTTCCCTTCTCCTTATATAAAAAGCCTGTTCATAAACCTGAGCATACGCTGAAGAAAGCTGTTTGACCCCACCTCAGCTGTGGAGAGAGAAAGTCAAGGAAAGGTGGGGGGAGTGGCTACACAGCAGCAGGGAAACCGTTGAGAGAGAGCAGTTACAGTGATTATTGAGCCCTGCTGAATTAAGAGGTGAGTCAAGAGTTTTTTAATCATTATATTGCTTGACAATAACAATAGGTAAATGGGGCTTACTGTATAGACAGGGTTTACATATCCCTTAATTGTTAATTAGAAAAATCAGTCAACCATATTTGTTGTCAACATTTAACACCCCTTTAAGTCAGGGACTGAACTGGCGGACTTGACAGTACTGAAAAAACAAGAATTAATGTTTGATAGGTGTACAACCCCAGAGAGCTGCTATCAATTTACAAGACTTAGAGTTACCAAAGCTTTTATTCAAGTCCCTGACTTAGAATACAGGAGAGGCATCTAACTACAAATTCAGTATAGTAAATAACACATATACAAAATATGCTTATTTAACAGTATTTAGATGGGCATATTGCTGCTAGCGACTTAATGTCCCTTTAATTTTGTTTCCATTGATCAGACAAAGTGATTTTGGTTTTAATATATATAGTGTTTACTTTACCTTAAACAAATATAATTATTGTCAAAGCAAAAAAAGCAACTAAACTAATAATCCAGAAAAGGGAAGTGTGTAACAAAGAACAAGTAAAGTAAATTACAAACATATAATCAAGAAAATACATCACTCTAAGCGCCAGGTCATAACTAAAACAAGAGGACGAAGGTCCCTGCCCCATAGAGCTTACAATATAATGTTATGATGACTTCCTTGTGCATAGTGCAGTTAAATATCTTTATATTTCCACCACAGTCCCTTGAATAAAGTCTGCCTGAAGTATTATGTACAGGTGCAAGCATGACTGCATAAAAGTAAAATGCGATGCAACTCATACATAACTTACTAAAGCAGACAAATAAAAGGTAGATAATAGATAATTACTGCAGTATGATGTTAGCATTCACCGTCAATAGACAGCTAGAATTGTGGAACCTGTAATTGGTTGCTATAGGTTACTAGATATCTGTAAAGTTTGCTCCTGTTGATAAATTCCCGAGTGCCTTTTTTTATTAAAACAACATTTTAAATCGAAAGACCTCACTAAAACCCCAAAAAAGATAATTATAAAGCCCAAAAATGTGACTGTACCGCTTTATAAATAGGTGAAAACATCATATTGATATATTTTCGATATTTCACTAGTGTGAACAAGTGGAAAAACTTTTGGACGTTTATAATTATCCCCCTTTATCTGCTAATTTTAGGCTACAAATACAAAGGGGGAAATTCTGAAGAGGTTAATACACTTGAGAAAAATGTCGGAATCCAATTGTTCGTGGAGTGAAATGTGAAGTATTTCACATTTTAGAAAGTATGTGAAGAGCTTCAATAATTGATTTCTACAGAAGCACTTTGAAGAGAGGTTGGTTTGTTTTCTTTCTGACTATAATAAAAGTTTCCAGAGCGGTGCCTACATTTCCCACATTGATTATAACTTCCAGTCATTCTGTTTTTTGGTTTACTGTCCTTTTTTTAGGAAATATACTTATGCATTATACTGCAATTCGTTTTTAATCTCCCCCTACAGTTATCCTTTAATTGTAATGCTGGACCCACAGACCTAAACTTTAACTGTCAAGTAATCTTGATAAGATATGGCATCAGCCATTTTTTTTTTTAATGAAAAAGATGTAGCGGACGTTGTTTCACACAATTGTTGGTAGTAAACAGAGAAGCCTACATATTATATGCCTATTACGGCATTATGGTGCCATGGAAAAACACATTAGCAGAGCACAGTGTCAAAGCACATGGGTGTGCCAATCGCCTTAGAATGGCCAAAGTTAGCGCCAGCAGGAGATCTGACAAAGACATACATTTTTAAACAAAAAACAGATGCAAGAAGGAAGTCTTCCTCTTCCTCACTGATCCATATAGATATCACAGTCGCAACTTTACTATGGGAGAATTGTCACAGTCGCGGATTTGCTATGGGAAGACCCTGACTGAGAATTCGACAGTCGAATTTGGACTTAAGAGAATAACCCCCTAAAAGTTAGGACAGGGTCACACTAGCTACCTTGCAGTCGAACTGGAAAAAAAATAGTATCCATTGTTTCCTCTGGCATAAACCACACAGCTCGCTTTGTTCCGACCACAGAACAATAATGAGCCTTAAAATTGCAATTACTGTAGCTCAGATATTCCATTCAGTTCTTAAACTCTGTTCAACAATCATCGTCCTCCACTACAAAAATTTTAAGATTGGACTACCTATGTCTCTTATTTCATTTATAAAATAAACTTTCCAGACAGGACTACACGCGCTATAAATTAGCATTTTCTAATAGGACAGATAATAAGATAGTAAAAAAAAAACAAACAAACAGTATATTAGAAAGCAGAAGATTCCTGCCAATATAAATCGAAATAAGGTACATGGCTTAAGAAAAATTACACCTCAATTAAGAGGTGTAATTACAATCTAGAGATACACAGGGCTGACTGAGCTTTGGGTCACATGACTGTCACGTGACCGGGCAATTTACAGGTAGAAATATAGTGCTACCGGTAAATTGTAGATAAATCAGTTTGTTTGTTTTTTTTTGGTGTTGGGGGGGGGGGGGGGGGGGGGGGGGGAAGAGAACAAATAAGCAAAGCAGAAAGATGAAAACTCATCTGGTACATTAATCCATGTATAAATTAAATGGGTTTTTAACATTAAAAATGAACTTTTAGTATAGTTATAGGAGTAGTTTTCTCAAACTGTTTAAAACAGGTCTTTATGTTTTGTAGTTTCTGACTTGTATGTCTTTCTGTTCACATTGCCCTAGCAACAGGTGAGACACCAGCAACCAGAAAACCAATTCATCCCAGGTTTCATTTTTTAATTTATCATGCTTTTTGCATAACAACCAGAAGACCATTGAAATATAAAAAAATAGAGGTCCATAAGGATTTCCAGAATTCCATTAACTTTACATATATACAGTGGTACCTTGAAATACGAATTTAATTCGTTCCGTGACCGAGATTGTAACTCAAGACAGTTCGTATCTCAAACCAATTATCCCTTTTTAAAATAATACATATAACCAATTATCCCTTTTTAAAATAATACATATGAAATGAATCCTTTCCAGCCCCAACAGTTCGTATCTCAAATTTCAGCTTGTATTTCAAACAGGAAAACGGTCCGAATTGCAATTTGTATCTCAAGAAATTCGTATGCCAAGCAGTTTGTATCTCGAGGTATATATATATATATATATATATATATATATATATATACACACACACACACACACACACACACATTATATACATACATACATACACACACACACATACATTCAACCTACTTTGTCATACACCTGTCAACATTGCCTGTGTTTGTCACACTAACCCATTTACCACAGGCTACCTGTTTATCCTGGCAACTAATGATAATACTTCTTTGTGCACATAATGCAGTGCCATTTTCAAAATAAGTAAAAGAAAGCGAACCTGAAATCTTGCAGTGTTTGCGCCAGCATGCCTAATCAAATAACTCAAAGCTTTTCTATTGCCCAGCATGTGGACGTGCAGTGATTGGCTGCTGAAAACTTCCACTGTGATTAGCAGGCTGAAAGGTGTCACGTTAATGAATTTGTATATTTCAGCTATGCCTGCTCACCAGTCTGAACAACCTTCCAATGGGGCGAGGATCTCAAATGGAGGTTTAATAAGAGTTAAAAAGCAATCAAAAAATAGGTAGAAAAGTATTTCCCACAACTTCTGCAATCAGTATTGATTTCGATATAACACAAGAAAGTTGCACAAGGGTAGCTAGAATTACACAAACTAAAAAAAAACACATATATAGCTTTTTTTCATATGTAAAACTTGTTTGTTGGCACAATCACTATGAATAACCAGTAAACTAGCAGTATTTGTAACTGGAACCAGTATGTAAATATCCTGTTGCACAATGCTATAAATGACCTAGTCTCAATTAAAATGACATTGCTTCGCTATACTTGGCATCTCCTATTATACAGCTGTTAATAAAGTGGAAAAATGAAATGCCATAGTATCCCTGCAATGAAAACAGAACTAATAGGAGTGGAACAAACCCAGAATCCTACAGAATGATGCAGCCTCTCCTCTAATTACCAGCCAGCTCAGTTATCTGATAGGCCCCATGCCACTGCTTACAATGCACCATGCATCTGCAGCTGTTGTACTACAGTTCCCAGGATGCAGTGGGGAGCTGGGATTGGTAGTGAGGCAGTGGGTAGTGGGTGCAGGTGTGATGTAAAGGTGTAGTAGTGGGTAGACATGTGGGTGCAGGTGTGATGTAAAGGTGTAGTAGTGGGTAGACATGTGGGTGCAGGTGTGATGTAAAGGTGTAGTAGTGGGTAGACGTGTGGGTGCGGGTAGACATGCGGGTGCGGGTAGACGTGCGGGTGCGGGTAGACGTGCGGGTGCGGGTAGACGTGCGGG
>WMED01029984.1:0-10176 GCA_019650415.1 Pipa parva
GCACAATAATTAGGATATGTAACAATACAAGTAAAAGTCAAAAAGAATAATTCTATTTTGATGGATTTCACACATTGGATTATGGAGGTTCTGTAAAGGTTTGTGACTAACACAGCCTCGGGAAAGTTTTTATGACTCAGAAAAGGGTCTTTTTTTTTAAACTGTCATGCGGATCGTAATTAATTGCAGCAACGTACATGTTAGCAGTTATGACAGCTCAGAGGAGGTTATATTTCAATTGAGAGCATGTTTCTTTTTGCATGTGGGTAGAAACTTAAATATGTGCAGTTTTTAATGGTTATTCAAAAAAAAAGAAGGGACAACTGATACACAGATATGCCATATGCCATTATGTGTAACCATAAAACCCATGTGTTTTTCTTTTGGAAAAAAAACATATGAAATATCTTAATATGTTTATCATAGCGCAGATCTAGAGAGGGTCATTTCTTAAATGCATTACCAGCTGTAGTTAAATAAAATTGAGGAGAACATTGCTTTTCCTAAAGTATATTGGACCTATAGTATAGCAGGTATATAAAGTGATACTGAAACTCGTGGGTTTTTTTGCTAATTTAAAAGATTTTTGAAAGTTATGTTATTGTCATTTTTATCAGTGATTTTGTCAAATCATACCTGTTTTTTGTCATGTAGCTCTGATCTTTTTAGGCTGCCAGATGAAGTGGGGTTTCTACACTTTGAATTCTGGGAAATGGAGTCCCAGGCTCTACCATTTTGGTCAATAATGAAGGGTTGAGCAGTGGTTAATCAAATAAATGCTACCATACAATACTAAGTATTTTATTAGTAAGAGTCAATGCAGTAAAGTAAACCATTATATATGACTACAATTATTTGTATTTGGTAATTTGTAGTCTTTAGAGTTTAGTGAAGAGATCTTTCCTTTTACTTGGAAGACATTTAAAAGTAATGAATTGTAAAGAAGCAAATTCTTAAAAGGGTTTTCAGTATACACTATACAAAATACATGCTATGTAGCTATTTAGTTCTATCATAAACCAATGCAGAATGTGTATATTTTAAGTTTCCAAATTTTAAACAAAGGCAATAATTTGGCAATAATAGTACATACCAATATCACCCTTTAAAGAGAAAGATAAAAGAAATATTCAGTGTGTAAACCTGTATGTAATGTAATGTTGGCATGACTTTGTCCATCTCTTTAAACGGTTGATGTTGGCATGTATACACTATTAGCATTGTCAAATTATTGCCTTTAATTTGTATATCTACCGCATGCTGCATGGGAAGTTGTAAAATTAGAAGCACACTACATTGGTTTATGGTTAGCAAGTTTCAGAACTAAATAGCTACACAGCCTTTTAACTCTTTCCTTTCTTTCAAATCTTGTTATTATAAATGTGTTCCTAGTGAAAGGAAAGATTTAGTCACTAAATACTTTAAATAACTATATAAAAAGGATAATAGCTATAGATTAGAGTTTACTTCACTCATTAACACTGACCACTAATAAAATACTCAGTCTTGCAGGGTAGCATTTATTTTTATTAACCCCTACACCAACAAAGCAAACACCCTTCATCATTGACCAAAATAGTAGAGCCTTGGGATGAAATTTAGTAAACTCGAAAAAGGCTGATCTTGCCTTTTCGACTATATTCCCTCAAGATCATGGCTGTTTCTCATGGAAAATATCACAAGATTTTTTCAATCGATATTAACCAAACAAAACTTTTCGATTGGATTTTTTGATATAAAGGTAGCCATACTTTACATTATGGCTACCTATCCATTGAAAAATTTGATTGAAATACTTGATTAAAACATTTCGTTCAGTAAATATCGATAGAAAAAATCTTGCACTATTTACCATGAGAAACAGCTGAGATCTCATGGGAATAACATCAAAAAGTTAAAATTGGCCTTTTCCAAGTTTATTAAATTTTACTTGGACTCCATTTCCCAGAATTCAAAGGGTAGAAGCTCCACTTCCTCTGACAGCCTAAAAATCTGTTAGACCAGACCTACCTGACAGAAGCCAGGTATGATTTTTTAGCTTATGGATGACACTGACAAAAATTATGAAAACATGACTTATAGGCAATTTGCAAAGACCTTTTGAAAAGTGAAAATACCCCATAAGTGTCAATATCACTTTAAGAGAATATAAACATTTAGCAGTTAGGTATATTATAAAAGGCCATTTTAACAACTTAAACGATTTTGCAGAATTAGAGATACCCTTTGTTTTACCTGGTGTACAGAAGATCATTGGATGGTTTGGGATAGGCATCCAGGAAGTAGAATGGAAAGGAAAACTCCTAGAGAGAGTCCCACTACACTTCCTAATCAATGACTAAAGATAAAATGCATGTATACAGAACCTTACTAATGCACGCCTGATGATTTTAACATAAGAAAAAAAAACTAGAATTCATTCAATTTATGAATAAAGTTATTCATGGTAAAAACATCTGTCATTCATGTGACAAGCCAACATTGCTCTTGTTATCCAACAAAACACTGTAATTAATCTGTATTAGGGCCAATTTTATTATTTGATCACAAGTCATCTGTCACACACTGCCGAGGGAGACCTTTGCCTCCTTGTCTCCCTAAGATCCTCCAATCCCCACAACATTTTGCTCTCTTGATATGGCAGTGGGGAATTAAAATAGCGAGAAGATCTACTGACCAGTGCTCAAGCTTATTGTTAATGTTGCCTTTCTCCTTGGATGCTGGTGTCCTAGTCTTGCCCCTTGTGTTCAGAATTTTTTCAATGTACTGTTCTTAAGCTCAGTTATCCAGCTCTCTGATTATAATTCTGCAGTTTCTTGCTTCAAGTGTTCCAGTGAGTTACATTTTCACAGTTCCCCTTTTCTCCTGTAAGTCACAGCTCTTTAGTTTACTGCCTCTTGTGGTCAGGTGAATTAGTGCTGTACTGAGTACTGTTTCACTACTTCATATGTGCCTTTGTGTCACAGTTCCACATTTCATGCTACTATGTGTTACAGTTAAACTGTTCCTTTTTTTGTCCAGTCCCTACCAGTGGGGATATGACCTGGGGGTTCCCTTGCAGCAAAAAACATACCTCCTAACTTGTGGCAGAAGGTTAAACAACTGAAGATACCTCCAAAGTGCCTTGGTGTATTTCTAATGAGTTCCAGACTACCTGGATCATTACAGTAATAATATATTGTAATATTTTAACAGTAGTTTTTCAATAGAACTGCTGGCACAATTTTGTTTTGAGTTACTTAATGTATTGGAATTCCACAAAGTGAATCCTGTGCTGAAAAATAGCTTTACCATATATTCTACTGAAAGAAAATTACCCAACATCAAATAATAAATCACTAGAATAAATGAAATTGTAACCTCTTGAAGAGGACACAGAGGTGCAAAAGAGAAATAATAATATAGTTAAGACAATATGAATTCTTTAGAACATGTAGATCCAGTCTGATGAGATGTCCTCTCTAATTGTTTTGAGAACCTGCATCTTGAAGAAACATGTAAATACATTTCTTCAGTCTCTTTGAACTGGATTACATATATTCTTTAAATGCCTAAAATAATAGGGATAAGAACACAGGATATATTTTATACAAAACTGCAATAATGAAGTGGCATTTTTGAAATTTTAAAAAGGTAAATATATATATATTAAATCTTTAGAATCAAGTTAAGAAATAATCAGAGACTCTCAGCTCTCTCGACCTTTGAAATCCCTTTTACACAAAAGGGAAAAAGTGATCCTGTTTTTGTCCAACATTTTATTTATGAAATTCCAGATTTCTACCAGCTGTGAATTAGAGGTAATTTGTTCGGCCAGGAGATGAATATATTGAAAGGCATGCAAACTTAGCTACAAGAAAAAAAATCAATTATTTCCAGGTTCCGTAATATTTATTTCTCAACCAAAAGCTTTAGCAACAACAAAAAAAAATATTGGCTAATAAGCGACCATTACTGCCTCCCTAGGCAAGATGTTCTTGTGACTCTTGCGTAGTTGTGGAAATGTTTTTGCATTAGTACAGATCAAAGATATCTTTTAGAATCAAAACAAACCAAATGTGAGAAAGTTTTCCTCATGACTTATGTTTTCAATTTCCTTAAGCAATTTTGTAGATCTGGACACTTTTTTCAAGTTCAAGTCTTCTGTTTGTATGTTTACTGGGGAACCATACTGCATCATTATACTTATTGTAAACATAATAAATATATATTGTAGGGAATCACTCCAGTGCTGGAGCAGTCTTTAGGGTTTAACACACCGCAAACAGCGAGTTTCTTTCTTATTCAAATATTTACTAATGGAAAAATGAACTTAACACAGCCTTTCTTTGGCAAAAGAACAGTTACTTCAAAACAGCAATTTCCACGGGAAAAAGTCTTTGGACAAAAACACAGTGGGTAACTGCACCCCATACAGATTTGGTTAACAAAAACAGAATACCTTCCCTTCTGCTGGGTTGTCTCCTTGGGGTTCACAGTGCTGCAAAGCCACATTGTATAGCAGAATCTTTAACCACTAGTCCCTGTTTCTCTCACAAGGATTTTCAGCCTCAGCCACATAAATCACTTCTTGACTTCCAACTCCACCCCCTACTGGCTCTCCCAGCTGCCTTTTAATCAGGCTCTAGTCTGCAGCTGGGGAGACTTAAACCTCTGGACTGAACTCCTGCAGTATATCTGCATAACTGATGCAAAATATCTCCCCTAAAATACAAAACCCTCACAATATGTAAATATAAGTTGTTCCCTTTATTGTCAATGCAGTTAGGCTATTTTGTAACAGCCAAGTTACATTGCTCAGTTTACTCTATACTCATTTTTATTGTTATTTTTATATCTATTATAAAAACATTTTTATTTTTATTATGAAAATGCTTATTTGATAGATATTTTGAATATTTTGGGATATTTGAGTTTGTAATACTTCTGCCATTTCTATGATTAAATTATATATTTAATAGGGTATAAAATATCAAGTTCCTTTTTCTTGGCCTTTTGCAGTTAAAAAAGGTATCTGTAAAGAAAATATACATATAGATATAGGTATTATGATAACACATTGGGGGTTATTCCTTAAAGTGCGAACAGTTGTGTAAATGCTGGTATTCACATCCTTTCGTGACTTCTCAAACCCCACTTATGCAACAAACTTTGAGATGCCACAAATTCATGACCAATTCTGATGCTTACTCCAGTTGTGAACTTACTGAGCTTTTTGCATCAACTTGCAATGCACGTGCACAGGTAATTCTGATATTCTGCATGCGATGGAATTTCTGTTGAAGAAGCGGATTCTGCAAGGCGTCCTGCTCCATATTCACCTGTTTGCCTTTGTATTATTTGCCACATCAGAGTAGTGAATTCAGGGGTTGATGGCAGAGCACCAATGTTGTGTAAGCAGACTATATTAATTCAAAAGTAGCAATGGCGACTGTGACTAAATTAGTCTACTACTAAACATGAACTAGGCACAAGGTGACATGTAAAAATAGTATTTTTCACTTATATACAGTAAATGAGATATGATGAGACTGATGTCACTGCCCTTCACTGGAGGAATTCTCCTCACATCGCATGACTTCTCATCCTACTACTGTGCGAATGACTGCGCCACACTACGCATATGGCCATGTCTGATACTGTCCACTGCTCCATGAATTAGAAGGGAATTTGCATCCTCCTGATCATGGTGACAGGAACATACACAAAGTCACTATGTTAGGCGAATTTACACTTTAATAAATGACCCCCCATTGAGGTGATACAAACAAATGTAAAAAATGTATGTATTTATCTGCCCTGCTATACAGTAGTCTGCTTTTAATCCAGGGACAGCAATAAAATACAGTTATACAGTTATACACATCTGGTCCTTCCATTCCATATCCCCCAGAAATAACTATTTATTAACATTAATCTTTAATGATAGCAATAGTTCTTTATCAGTCCTTTCGAAAGCAGCAGAACACAAAAAAGTTCAGATAATAGAAATATTAGCTCCAAAAATGGCAAAACTAATTGAAAAAGGTCAAAACAGCCTTTTTAAATTTTTGAACCACAATACATTATACTCTTTGGAGAACTTTTATAAAGATCATTTTGACCTTTTTGATTCATTTCACCATTTATCAATCCCTTTCAATGTTTTTTTTTTTCCTTTCCACAGGACTTTTCAGTTGCACTGATTGAAATAGGACCAATAAAAAAATGATTATATTGAAAAATATTTATATCAATAAATATCTTCCATCGAACCTGGCACCATTTCTCTTGTGTTTCAAATACATATTGACATTCTTTTTTTACGGGAACACTTAATCCGACCAGATTAGCTCAATGACCAGACCAGCTCGATTAGAAATAATGGCTTTTTGCCAGTCTTAAGCAGGTGAATTCTTTTTTGGCAAAAAGATTTGAATTAATAGCTTTAAAAAATGTTGAAAATGGTGATATCAATATATTGCTTATATTTAATCAGAGTTCACAAGTCAATAAAATTTCGATAACAATATCCCCAAAAGAATGATAAATGGCCAGTTTTATATGAGCTCAATCAATCAATCAATCAATCATCTTTACTGTCATTACAACAAGTGCAACGAGATAGCATAACAAGTGCAACGAGATAGCATGCTAAGAAATCAGTGTGATCTACTTAACAATGAATGTTCTGTCTGCTCAACCAATTATAATTTGGTTTACACATTGTTCAGTGGCCCAGTCAGTTGTTTGTCATTTACAGTGCACAGCATACTATCCAGTCGCCCATTGGTTCATTAGACATGACTGGTTTTCCCTCCAAAAAGTCTCTACTGGTTTATAAATCCCTTCAGATTTAATCTGGAAACATGGTTTGAATCATTCAGCTCTATATATATATATTAATGTTATTACCCATAAACATATAATCATGTAGACACTTATATGACCTTCTGGTAGACCAAACTAACAAGATGGTTGATGGTTATCATTTTCTAATTACGATAATCTTTTTACAATAAAATCAAGTATTTTCATATTTTCATGATAAGCTTTTTTCCAACTTTTTTTCTTTTTTTAAATAGTACCATTTCTACGTTCCAAGAAATATGTGCCTAATTAGTGTTAATGCAATGCATAACTTTCCATAACAGTATTTTTTTGGCAGAGGTAGGTAGGAAACAAGTCAAGATAATATAGTTTAAAATTAAATGCTCAATTAACTATTGTAAAAGCAGCCACTGTTGATGAAGAGCATCAAATGGCATGTTGATATAATCTGTTCCTTGAACCTACTGAAGCACACATACATTTATTTTTGACAGCTCACCTTTATTTTTTATTTTTTTTGCCTCTTAGAAAACAAATTTCCTCAAGCTGTTATCATTCATTACATGCACGGCTAAGGTCTATATTTGTCAAATTAAGGAGTAACAATTCCTGTACATGTTTTTATTCTCTCTTCAGAAGCTTAATTAACTGGAATTGATTACATGCTTATATTACATAGACATGGCTGCATTTTTTGCATATACATTTCAAACTTTGTGAAAACATTAAAAATAAATTATTTTATGCTGTTGTTTTTTTCCAGCATTTTAAAATTTATAGCACTGAATGAGTGGCAATTAAATGTATTATTTTTTATGTGAAAATTATTTTAGTCATCCTTTTAAACAGGTACACATAAAAGACTAAAATGGGAATTAATAGTATGTTTGTAAAAGATCTGTCTTTGTTTGTTATTGGGTGGAAACAGGTGCTCAATTATGCTGTTGTTGTTACCCATCGCAACCAATAAGTAATTTGCTTTAATCAGTTTACTGCAGATGGAATTATTGCTATGGGTTACAGCAAGAGCAATAGTTTATTCCTAGGTTTGTGAATTTCCTCTTACGTAGACCACCAAAAATTGTCTGGAACTCATTGAATGCTATCATTTTTTCTATGTGGATATTAAGGGTGAGGTTCTCCCTGGGATGGTACCATGAGCTGCTGAATTTCTTTTACCAACATTGGACAATGTCAGCTTTGACAATAATATACTTAGTTATGCTATAAGAAGGGAGTACTACTTGAACTTTTGGAATGCAGCCAAAGGCATTTAATATAGAGCATTTTTCAAGCTTTGCAATGATAAATAAAATTAACTGATGTTTCCTTATTGATGCTTTAAATATAAGGCCATATAAGGTACATATAAAGAGTTCTGATGTAAATGAACCAATGAAAGGGTGTTGCAATATAGAAAGAAAATAAGCAGCATATTTCAAACATATATCTAAAAAAAATTCTACTCCAAACAATACTCAGTTGGTAATATCTCATAATTCTGTTGGAATGTTCCTTAATTTATGAAATGACATATTTCCTTATACATAGTAATGCTGTAATACTCCAATCCTTTCACACACAACCTCCCCCACAATGTGGTTGATCCCTAGAAAGCAATCCCCAAACCTTTGTCAATTAGCTCCAGTCCAGACTATGTGCCTGGTTCATTCCATTCTTTTTATGGTCTGTCTGTTTATACATGAGGTTTATATCCAACAAATATAGGCAAGTAAGGTTCTATGATTGTCCAATCATTTTGTGAATTTAGTAACTATTGTCTACACCTTCTCTATTTTCTTTTTTCAGTTGGAACAGTACAAATTGTGCCATATATTGAAGATGAATTTATACTAGTTCCTTAGAGACCAGTATTTTGTTCTCTCTAAGGACAAGCCATACTTATTTTGCTGTGTTGCTAACCCTATCAGAAGCAGATAACTTATTTTGTCTTCAGCTCTTTCTGTGTTTATTAAACAAACAGGTATTGTAGAGTGTCCTTTAGGGTCTTCTTAGCCCTAATATGTGCTTTAGTTTGACACTTACTGAAGATAAATAAACACATTTTAATTAAAGTAATTTTTAGAACATACAAAATAATTTTATTGATTCAAAAATGAACTAAAAAAAGTTCTGGCATTTTACAATATTTTATTATGCCCAGACTTCCTCTACACTAACCTACTTGTTGTGTCAGGGGAGCAGCAGTCCTAGCAGAGATTCTGTATGACATCAGCAGCTCAGCTTCCTGATGGACAGGAAATTCAAATCTTACTGATCAATCAGACAAGTTAACTATAAATGTGATTCGGGGAGCTCAACTTTAAAATACTTTGGACATGTCAGTTCCACAGATCGAGTAATGCATTTAATTTATTTATGTAGTTATTTCTATTGTAGGAGATTCAGAGCTTCCTTATAACAGGAATATTAATTTTCAAATCGAGTGTGTCCTGCTCAGGAAAAATTGTAACAGCATAAAACAGAAAGTTTGTATTTGCTCTTACCAGATTATCTTAGGCAAATTCATCATAGGATCATCTGAGTTTTAGGACAAGTGACCATTTGCTTTCAATACACCATTACAGACACTTTGTCCATGATGTATTTTCTTGCAGTAAAGTGGAAAATCAGATTTGAGGGAAATTTATAAAGATCATTTCAACCTTTCTGATTCAATTCACCATTTATCAATGCTGTCAATGCTATTTTTCAATTTGTTGGAAATTCAACGGAATTCCTTTACAATTTGAAAACATCAATAACGATATATTGTTGATATTTCACCAGCTTTAACAGATTGAAAAAACTTTCAACTTTTATAAATATACTATATAGACTTTCATCTAATGCTGCTAAATGTGCCACAAATAGGCTGCAGGGTAACTACTCAACTATTTTCCAGACTATTTACACTGTATATTTTTGATTTTAATTTGTATACAACATTGGTCCTGTATTTTACTGATTCATGAAAATCACCAAGATTTAAATTCTAATGAATGGATTTGTTACAGTTAAATACAACTGTCATTCATATACTTTTTATTTTAACTACAGGACTTAAAGGTTGATCGTTGTCTTTACCATAGTGTACATGCAATTTGGGATGCATCTACACACAATTAAATGGAAATCACCTATGTTAAAGGCTTGGTAATAAACAATATATTTTAGTTAAACAATGGAATTTACTATAGATAGTAACATAGTTTGTAAGGCCAAAACAAGACATGAATCTATCCAGGTCAGCGTATTATCCTGTATTATTGATCCAGAGGAAGGAAAAAAAAACACTTTATTCTGGAGAGAGAGAGAGAGAGAGAGAGAGAAAGAAAGAAAGAAAGAAAGAAAGAAAGAAAGAAA
>WMED01029985.1:0-10176 GCA_019650415.1 Pipa parva
TTCATGCCGGCTGTCTGTAGCGATTCCTCTCCCCAGCACGGATTAAACTTCCTGTTGCTCACAGGAAGTTTAATCCGTGCCGGGGAGAGGAAATGCTACAGCACAGACAGCTCCTCCATTGCCGGCTGTCTGTGCTGTAGCGCTGAGCGCTATAGAGATTCCTCTCCCCACCACCGATTATCAGTGCTGGGGAGAGGAATCGCTATAGCGCTCAGCTTAGCACTACAGCACAGACAGCCGGCACCCCACCTGCACTAGCTAGGAGGTTGGATGATTTGCACCCTGAGATTGGGTCAGGACAGGATGGCATTCGGGTCCGGATCCGGATCCGGACCGCGGTGACCTCTGCTCTATAATTTGGCAACAACCCTTTTAAATGGAAATATAATTTGGTGAATATTTGCTGATAATTACTACAAATGAAAAATCTGCTTACTGTAGAATAAAGGCATAATTTAGCAACTATTTGGCATGTTGTTGGTGCTTTGTCAGTAGATTTTAGACAAATGCTTATTTAAAAAAAAACAAACAAAAAAAAAAAAAAAAAAAAAAAAAAAAAAAAAAAAAAAAAAAAAAAAAAAAAAAAAACACAGAACACCAAGGAAACCTGAGTTAAACTCATAAGTGTGGCCCTATACTTAATGTTTGGTGAAATAAACAAATTTAGTTACAACAGCAGACCGGTAACAACCCTGGACAATGGTTAAACTTACTTAAAGCCCTCGAATGGTCAGGGTTGCGGATTCCTTTCCCTCGTAGCCTCTGAAGCAAAATAGTTGATGAGAGCTGCTTTACTAAATAAACAGCCAGAGAAAAATTCTGAGGATAAAAAGAATCCAAAGAACAATTAATACATAGTATAACATACACTTCCTTTAATTTTGTAAACTGGTTACCAATGGCACTATGGTGTCCGAGAGGAATTAACAGAAATACTGGTGCACATAACCAAGAAATTGCCATCACCCACTGGACAAAATAAATAAATAAATGTACCCTTCCAATTTCTGCAGTCCATGACACCACAATTGTGTTTGGAACAGTGGTGGACAGTCGTACAAGAGAGGTAATGTTGATTGGTCGACTTGGTCGCTTTGGCTCGACCCCGTTTTTGGTTGGTGGAAGATAACCCTGCAATAGATGGAATGTACAATATGGTCAACGAGCTCTTAAAGTGAAAGGTAGTTAAGGTTGAGACTGGAAAAATATCACTTACTGGAAGGTTGCATGGTTTCCCGTTTACTTTTACACACAAATTAGGTGGAAAATGATCTTCTTGAGGGCAACTTGTCTCAGAAAGACAGAACCTAAATAAAAGACGGAACACCAAACAGGTCATATCTAGCTCTAGCCTTACTACATAATTAAAAGGATGAGTTGTAAAAGGCTCACAATCTAAGAAAAAAAAAAATTGTTTGTACCCTTAAGGCTGAGCAACACCAAAAGAGATGCCATTTGAATTGCCTTGGTGGCTTCTCCTACAAACTAATATCATAATGTTCGATTACTTTGTGTTTAGTCTTCACTTTTCTGGTTTCAGGCATCTGACCTTTTACTGTAATACTTAATATTACTGTATAAATAGATTCCACCTGCCCTTAGTTCCAACATAAGGGAACATAATTATTTCAAATCAACTATCCTACATTCAAATTATACAGTTTGCATTTGGAGTGCTTTTATTTCCTTAAAAAAAGCAATAACTATGGGATAGTATACAAATTACCCCAGAGCATTTTCAACAACTCTGAGTTTCTGCATGTATAGGGGATACTTTTGCCTGCCCAATCTTTACTAATACAATATTGCTCTCTTTATGGCTGAGATTTAGGGGGTAATTCAGTATAGTCCTTCTCCTCTGCTTGCACAGACTGTTATGCGCGCGGACATCAGCGTACGCTTTAAGGGGATTCCAGTCTCGGCGAGGCTCAACTCGAGTCGCCTCGCGAGACTGGAATCCCTTTAAAGCGTTCATTGATGTCCACGCGCAGCACATCAGCGAGCGCATAACAGTCTATGCGAGCAGAGGCGAAGGATCGGAGGGTAAGTTCGGAATATGCTGAATTACCCCCTTAGGCTTGATGAACTAATTAGCATAGTGCTTGTGGGGGAGGGGGGTGAAGTGTATGTGCAAAGGCAGAAAATGTGACTACTTTGAAATTACAATTTAAATAAGAAACCTTAAACAAAAAATACTAAAGTGCTATTTTCAATGCTACCTATAAAATGGAAAATGTGCAGAAACAGCCCTGCCTAATACTTCCTGAATTATTATTTCTTATATAAATATATATACCACTCTGGAAATACATTCATTAAAATGCACTTACTGTACAGAACTCACCTGAGCTGCACCTGTACTGTGAAGTCACACTTTGTCCCAGAGATGTCCCTACAAGGAAGAGAATATTGTAATAAATACAACTAACCAATTCCAGCCATAAAGGGTACATTACTACAAACTGCATGAATTCCTGCTAATTAAAAAGTTTCAGTGAAAATCTAATTGGCACATAAATAATAATGGGAAACTTTACTGTAGCCAAAATTGCCAAGACATATCCTACAAAGCTTTCAAATGCCTATGGGCTCAGCCACTCCAAGAAATGTAGATAAAAAAGATACTTTTAAATAGATAACTTAGCTTTGACTGGGACATACAGGATACTAAGACCTTTCAGTTGCCAAGCTTGGAAATGGGAAAGGAAAATAAAAAAACCCTCCCTATTACAGAATCATCATTTTACTGGCTCTTGTAGTGGTAGACAATATTTCCTGTACCGATAGACTAGTGGGGTTGTGATTATTCTGATTAAATTTATATTTCTACATTAGAAGTTTTAGGTTTAGCAATAACATTCATATTTACAGACTCTTTCAATTTTCTCGTAGTGGGTCCAATATTGTGTATAATAATACAAGGTATATTACACAGGTCAATAAAGTATATCACATGCTGTGTATTATCCATTAACATATTGTAACATTTTAAACTGACAACTTGTTATTGTACTTATAAAATGTAAGGACACCCTCATATAGGTGCTGCATATAAATCTGTTGCCTCCACATTTAAAATTCTGTACAGAAGTAAGCCAGGGTATTGTTACAATTTTTCTTCCATGGGTGCAAGTTATGTTAAATATAGGGCCTCATGAAGACATATTGCCAACCATCCTCCAATACTTTCTCCAACCTCATCTTTATATAGTGTGGAAGCAGATACAAGATTACATCTTCTATATGCCTTAAAGTTTTAATTGCTATCAATAAAGATTATTTTCTGGAAGTTCTAGAACACCTGGGTACAGAAAACAATATTCATTAAGGAAAACAATTGCTTGGCATTTCAGAGCCATTGATGCAGTTTGTTTTAAACAATACAACCAAAAATAAACAATGTCCTACATTAGATAGATGCAAAAAAAATATATTGAAAACTCAAACAGAAATAGATCACCATGCAAAAACAAATTGGTCAGGCCAGAGGTAGAGAGAGGTAACTTACATAGAGCTGCTTATTTGTTGAACTTGTTGTGGCGTTAGCGCAAACGCAAAGCAAGTTTCTTGAAAGCGCTGATTATTATCGCAAGCTGTAAATACAAAATAGAATGAATCAGATTAAGATTATTTTAAGCAATATTTCCCTACAGCAATAGAATTCCTATAAAAGCAAGTTGGAAGACATTTAGTTGAATACCTTTTGCACAGAAATTAAATGCAAATTAGCAGGCAACCATTGTCTGGGATTCTGAGTAAAGCCTGGTTTGGTGATTCTATATATATATTTTTTATAACTAATCAAAGACACATCAACTCTGACTATTTATGGTAGGCTGCTATATTATTCCATAGTAAGGGCCTAAGAAAAGACCTACAAATAAGAGTAATGTTAGTAGTAACACTTTCAATTTAATCTTATAAAATGTTAACAGTGTACCTTACCTTACTCTCAAGGTAGGATTACTTGTGTTTAAATTGGATCAATTAGCATCACTCCTAGCTTGTGGAGTGAACTCACCAAGATACTTTAATTGCAGTGGAAACCCATTATAACTTCACTTTTCTAACGTATAGTCATCTCATGATATTCTTGTTTGACAGTAATAAACAACTAAAATGTTACAGAGGCATTATATGTGGAGTCACTTTAGAGACCCACATTAAACAAACCTGTTTACAGCAAAAGTTATTTAAGCACTCAGGGTTTTATCCATGAAAGTCCGAATAGTCACATGAAGCACCAAATTCTCATTAAATTTGCCACTTCTCAGTCTGCGTATTCAACAAATTCATGTCCAGTTTGGATGCTTACGTCAACTGAGGACTAACAGGGCATTTTGAATTACTTTTTGTGCACATGCACGCATAATTTGGCTATCCATCAAGCACTGGAGTTGGTCAAAGTACCAAATTTAACAAGGTATACAGTGACTTACCCAGTTAAAATTGGTGAAGTAGAGAGGACTTTAACAGGGCACTGATGTGGCAGAAGACAACTGTTTATTCAAAAGTGCAAATAAAAACTGTGACCAATCGAGACTATGAACTAGGAATATGGTAACATAATGGGATGACGTATTCAGTTATTGGGATATTGAGAGGATGGTGTCACTACACTGCACTGGTGAAATCTGCATCACGCTGCAAGAAAACATGCCACTGTTCGCTTCTTCACTAAGGGAAACTGCCGATAAGTGAAAGAGTAGTGAATTACATCTGTTAAAGAGTAGGCAACCCCAAATAATACAAAATCACTTTGACAGTTACATTCGCACTTTCATGAATAAGCCCCTCAAAGTGACCTATTATAAAATTATAAAGCAAAATCTGCGCTGTACAATTCAGAGATACAAGTACAATGCAGACAAGGGAAAAGTGCATTAAACAATACAAGTAAAATATCACAAGGATACATCAAATATTAAATTCCGATCGATCTGTAAAAATAACAAATTTAATAAATTTCGCCCAAGAGGTTGAACAAAATTTTGTCAAATCATCAGCTCAAGACCTGATGGATTATACATCTAAGGACTTCTAGTCCAAAGGGTCTCATGAACATTGTGGGGGTTATTCACTAAAGTACAGATTGATGTGTATAGGTGCGAAGTCGCCAGATAAAGACAGTTGCAATTGGCTGCTACAGTCGTAGTCGCGTCTTTATAATGAGAATGTCGCATTGTTATTATGGGAAAATTGTCGCAATCTTATCTTTAAAAAATTGCAGCAACTATACAATTGGGGGCATTGTTGCGGATTAACTATGGGAATCCGCAGTTAGCGAATTCGACAGTCGAACTTAGTGAATAACCCCGTCACTTCATTTTTATTTTGTGATGACTGTTTCAGTGAACTATTTTGGCCCTTTCATGCATATCTTTTGGTCGTGTCAAACAGATTGTTTTAAATGATTAATTTTAGCTCTGACACACATCTTCTTGTGTTACTTACTACAAATATTCTAACTGACAGAGAGAGCACTACAGACAGATTTCTAATATGGGATGATTTTTAAAAGCAAATGTAGCAAAGATTAGGATAAGAATCCCCCTGGCTGCATTTGAAGAGGATAATGGGTGGGGGAGGGCAAGAAGGGGAGGGGGAGCTGATTTGTACAGTATAGGACAATATTGGGGGGAGGAGATACACTTTTTATTTATTTTAACATTGCATGACAAGTATGTAAAATTTTTGACTTGAATGGAAGAATAGGTCTATGAAAGTCTTTTTTTTTCATGCCTAAAAATGTCATGAAAATCCCTCTACATACAGGCATGAAACTGTCCGGCTGTTGTCATAGCTACACTGTGCACCTCCCCCACATTTAGCTGTAAAACAGAATAACCAACACTGAAATGTTCTCTCAGCATGGGATATAGATAACATGCATATAACATTCACAGTAACATTCACAGAAACCGTCCAAAAGCTGTCTCCCCACCCCCCATCCCCCTCCCATTTTCAACATTAAGGGTAGGGCTTGGTCACAATGAAAAAAAAAATAAAAAAATAAAAAAAAAGGATAATGGTCAACAATGTGCTTTGAGCCTATCAAATCTACCACAAAATACAATAAGTATTACAACACACCTTGAATTGGGCATCTCTAAAATCTATGTCTGTTGGTGAGGATATATAACCAGTCAGGATTTCAGAATGGGAGATATGACGGTTGCTGATGGGCTGTTATTCAAGTTTTAGTTCCTTTACTTAGGCCTGCAAATCCATTTGTACAAAAAGTAAGGTCAGACTTAAAAGGGGCTATTCACTGTGGAATTTTTAGTATTCTAACAAAGCTGTCAATTGACCCCCAGACACCATCAGCATGAGATGTTTATTCAATCCCTCTACATTTGTGGATTCTCTCTTTGTATTCCAACTGGAACCTGACTAAAGTGGTTTGCGCATGTGATTGCACCAACTTTAAAGACCTAAATTCTCCTAATAAATCACATTTGTTCATTTAACCTACATGCCACCAACACAATAACAGTCTTTCCCTTTCAAACCACCTACTAGATTATTTCTGAATTATTTTACAAGTACATGGTAGCCTTTGTGGCCCAGCTCCACTCCCTGCAGAGAGAAAACTGTTGCCCTGGGCATTACTGACTTCTTCCACAGCAAAAAAAAAAACAAAAACCAATGATAAGATAAGAAAAGACAGCTCTACACTCTACAGCCTAAGGCTAGGTGCACACTAGCATATTATGTGCAGCGCACAAGATGCTAATGTGAAAAAAAAAACAAAAAAAAAAAAAAAAACGCTCCAGCATATTTTTCTATTGTACTTACCAGCGACAGTGTGAATACTCCCTCGGTGTTCACAGCTCTTCCTACCTGGCTGCATTTTGTGCCCAGCATAATACGCCGGCTCAAAATGCAATGGCCAGCGTTCTGGACGCAGTGTATGCGCATCATACGCTAGTGTGTCTGGAACCAGGTAAAGTCCATAGGTTTACACTGGCAGCGTATTTTGTTTTTATTTGCGGCATATCATAGATTGCGCACAAAAAAACAGTGATTTAGACTAGAAAACCATGCACTTTCAGCATATTAGTTATGCTTGGGGTGCAAGCATAATGGATTATGGAAAATGGATTATCTCCATTAAGGGCAGCAAAATAGGCGAGCTCTATATAAATATAATATTGTTCCTAGCAACCAAGCGTTACTTTTAATCTAAACACATTCAAAAAGTTCGGAACAAAGAATTAATGAAAAAAAATGAATAACTGTACAAATGTCAACATAATAAAAGTTCCATAGGCAAATAAACCCCTTTAAATGTAGCTTCAGTCTTGTTGTGCAGACATAACTAGATTAGCAACACATTAAAAGTCAAGCTGGAAAGAAGTGCAGCACATTTTTATTTGTAAATGTTTATGCCAGATGTTACCAGACTTGCTCTCCTAAGAATGATAGGAGTAAAGCAGATGAAACCAAATCAGTTAACTAGACTATAGGAGTCATAAAAAGAAAGGTGTAAAGGAAATGGCACATGTGATGTGTTTTGAAGCCATGTGTGCCTCAGCCTTAAAACACAGTGGTACATATATACAGGTAGTCCTCGACTTAAGTCGTTGATCCGTTCTTGTGCGGCGTCGTAAACCGAATTTCGATGCAAGTCGGATCATACATTCATACAGTATGGTTCGACTTACGTCGCAAAACCGTGTAAGTCGGAACATGGCATTGTATAAAGCGTTGTAACCCCGAAACGACGTAACTCGAGACCGTCATAACCCGAGGACTAACTGTAGTTTAAAAAAAAAAAATCTACATATACACAGTAAGAATAACTGTAAAGAGATGGGGCTGAACCATCAATTGGCTGTATTAGGTCTGTACAGGACTCAAACATACATGCATTCATACAAGTTGTCCATCTTTTCTGATTTTGTGTAAGCACAGCTTATGAGAGAACGAACTGAATATTTTTGTGAGTGTATTAACAGAACAATAAAACTGAATCTACACTTATCATGACTAAATTTTATTTTTAATCCAAGAGGCTCAAAACTTTGAATTTTGATTGAAATCACCTAGCCTCATAAATTAGCATAAGCAGTAGAAGAGGCTGCATTTGGTAATGTAATGTATGCCAGTATGTAGTCTAGGAGGTCACAAACTGTATGGAATATTATTATTTTTGGCATAGTATATAGTAAATGGAAACAGAAGAAGGCCATTGCAAGAAGTTGAATTGTTAATACAATATCTATGATATTAGGCTGGCACTCATGGGGATGGCAAATACTAAATCAGTTTTTCACAAAAAATTTAGATCAACAAGTGGTTATTGTAGGGTACACTCAATCAAGCTAAAGAATGGGTCTGAGTTTTTAACAGTGGGGAAGCTATCTTGAGAGAGGGTATATCTAAAAATAAACAACTTCTTTTACTTTTACCTTGCTCATTCATGCAGAGTGCTTCTGAGTCATTTCTAGGCAAGGAAAGATTCCAGGATTTGGAAATTCACAGGAGTTCACCAATTGCTATCACCACCAATATTAGCTTGAATAGTTAGGATTTGGCATAACTGAACTTTACAGACAAACTCAGTAAAAACAAACAATCGTAAAATTAAGATTTGTTATTAAAGGGTCAAAATAAAGCCTGTAAATAGCTTTCTAAATTCATTTTCTTCTGGAAACTTAGTCCAAGGCAGCTCCGAGACTAAAAAATTGCAGAAAAGCAGCCTAAAACTGTTCACATTCAAAAGCTGCTTAGTATTCTAAATTGTACAGAGGTAACAAGAGGGGGATTAGAATTATCTGATAAAGGGGGTTATTCACTAAGGTGCATATGCGACTGTCGAATTCGCAAACAGCGAATTCCCATAGAAATCCGCTACAATTTTCCCATAATAAAGTCGCGACTGCGACAATATTCTCATTATAAAAACGCGACTGCGACAGTAGCAGCCTAATGCGATTATCTTTTATCTGGCAAATTCGCACCTATACGCAACAATTCGGACTTTAGTGAATAACCCGCAAAGTCTGCTCCAAGTGTTCCCCAACCCCCCTCTGTTCCTATGGCTATTCTACAAAATTTGTAAGCCTAAACCTGTCATTTTAACACTTGTATTTAAAGTGCAAGTAAATCCTATTTAGAAAGGTTGCCCCATTAAAGTATTGTAAAGCGGAAAAATGATTAATGAAATCCTCACTCACCTTTTCACTCTGCAGCACTTCTCATCCCTTTGTAAAATATTTCTCCTTCCTGTAGAGCAGGGGTCCCCAAACTATGGCCTGCGGGCCGTATCCGACCCCATTTACCCGGCCCCTGTTGCTGGGTCGGCACTAGGAGTAGAGGCAGCTGCAGGAGGGGGGGCACAATCGTGGTGCTCACCCCCCTCCTTTTCCCTACCGCCATCTACCTAATATCCGGCCCAGCTCAGTGTGCTGTAAAGATTACAGTGCTCCTCTGTCCCTCCCCCGGTGCATACTAATGACGTTACTACACATCATCAGGAAGCGGCGGGGGAGGAAGTGAGGAGCGCTGTAACACTAATCTACAGCAGACTGAGCAGGGTTGGGTACAAGGTAGGGACATGCAGTAAGGAGGGGGTTGTGGGGCAAGCAGCAACAGTGTGGGAGAGGGGTTGTGGGGCAAGCAGCACAGTGTGAGAGGGAGATGTGGGGCAGGCAGCACAGCGTATTTTAAATATTGTATTTGTTCTTGTTTTGTTTTTGTTTTCTTACTTTAAATTAGAATTAAAAAGTCAAAAAATAAAAAGCAAGTGTTAAAATACTTACCTTATACTAAACCAATTGATTACAATCATAGTATGAGCTGTGCTGTGATTAGCTGGCTCCCAATGCTTCCCTCGACGCTTCACAGCACTGCCTCACTGGCAGCCAGCGCTGCAGCTCCTCCCACCTTGTTACACCTCAGGTGTTTCAGGGCTTAAACATCATCACGTTCAGTGCGGGAGCCAATGAGAACGCTCCCCGCAACAAGCGTGATGATGTGTGAGGCCAGGAAAGGAGAAGAAGCTGCGCGCTGGCATCTGTGTCAGCCAGTGCACTGTGCAGGAAGCATCAGAGGAAGCATCGGGAGCCAGCTAATTACATCACAGCTCATGCTGTGACTAATCAATTGGCTCCAGTATAAGGTAAGTATTTTAACACTTGTTTTTTATTTTTTGACTTTAGGTCTCCTTTA
>WMED01029986.1:0-10175 GCA_019650415.1 Pipa parva
CTGCCTATGATACCATGGTCATAGATAAAGGACAAGACAAAGCTGCCTATGATACCATGGCCATAGATAAAGAACAAGACAAAGCTGCCTATGATACCATGGCCATTGATAAAGGACAAGACTAAGATGCCTATGAAGCAGACCATTTGCATCTTTGGGTTAAAGAGGTTATACATAGATGTCAGCCAAATGCACAATAGTGATATACTTTTAGCAATAACAAAAACATTTCAGATCAAGTATTTTTTTTTTTAACTCTGGATGACCTTTGAAGATAATGAAATATTAATTTAAGGACCACAGGGATGATTTTATTCAGGAATATATGAATTTAAAACATTCTTGCAGTTTGTTTCTATGATAATGCCTCATCTATGTTTTTAATTAAAGTCATTTATCCTATATTACGTTCACCATAATTGTCTTTTTTTATCAAATGAAACCTTGTTAAACTTATTAAACAGTTCAATTTTTGACTTAATCTAAATTCAATACAGGCTGTGGGTAAATCTGAAACATATTTTTCACCTTCATGCAAACTCTGTCTTGTAAACGATGGGTTTTAAAACCACCAGTAAATAAATCAATCTAGTTACACACGAGTTCTAGAACTTAATGTTTGGGATTCTGTTAAACAGAGCATAGATTTAGCCAAGTTTAAATCAGAACTCCCTCTAGTGGAGGATTTACCCTAAAATATGAATTTTCATCCAGACCTCTGTCCACTTTCAAAATAATTACTGAATACATTCATTCAAGAGTATTCATGTCAGTACTACAACTATATATAATGTGTGTGTGTGTGTATATATATATATATATATATACATGATTAGAAAAGCATGTTATGCGTCATTTTAAAATAATACGGTATGCAAGAAAAGGGTACATGTACGACTGTAATCTGCAATAGTTTAATATTGTTTTATTTAAAAAATAGCAATAAATTAGTTAAAAGATACTCTAAATATATATTGTCATTTTTTAATGTTTTAATCTATCTACATTTATGAAATATAATTTTTCAACTGTCAGATTCAAATCATTTCTAGTTAATAGGATTTGGCTCCTTTAAGGAGCATGTTTACCTCTAAAGGAAATGCATAAAATACATTTATGCCGAGCTATTTATGTTTGTAACCAAATTTATTCAGTTGTAAATATTCCTAGAATTTTAGAAAATAACTTTAATATGACAATTACTGTTCCTTTTACATTTTATTGTTTTTCACCAGCTGTGCTGATTAGAATGTTCAGTGTTTCTGCAGCTGATTAAATGGCTACACCACAACGTCCGATGAGAAGTGAGAAAACTGTCTATGCAGGGACAAAGGGGCTGGACTAACTTCAGCAAAATTAAAATAGAAATTCAGGGCAATATTATGCATATAAATAATTTTGCAGAGAACTTCAGCATAAATATGCATATATTATGAAATATGATAATTAATGAAGTTATAGTGTCCCTTTAATCTTTTACATGTCATACACATCTGTACATGTAGCATTAAATTAGTGCTAAATGTTTTAATGGAAGGAGGGAATAGTCCCAGCTGGGCACTGAAATACAATGAGATGACTCAGAGGATCAAAGGAACAGCTGTCACAGTGGTGTCTCCAATAAAATCCATCAAAAACTGATCCAGGATCTGATTGGAACAGCCATAATCTGTCATTTTGCCATGGTAATGCTCACAGGAAGAAGATGGACTTATCTTTGCCATCTTTAGTTCTGAGCTGAATGTTTTCAAGTGGATCTTACAATTGAGAACATTTTATAGGAGACTGGTTATAGTCTGAGCAGAATGCTAAAAGCCTCAGTTTAAAGTCTCAACCTACAATCACCAGTAGACTGTTACATATATACTCCACTGTTTATAAACTGGGGAATGTTCATATAGATGGGGCAGTCTCAGGTGCAACACTCAGTGAATCTGTCAAGGAAGAAAGTAAAGAACACCTACAAAGGTTTTGTTTTCTAGGGAACCTTTAGATGCCTTATGGGCCACAATGCAAAAGTACAGTTAGTCCACAATTGTGTATAGAGCTGAAGAAGTAGTTTTGAGAGTAGATATGAAAGGGCAGCAGATAGCGATCCTCACCTCAGTCAAAGGTGACACGTCACAACATTAGGAAGATACCAAGTTGAAGGGTAATAAAGTCTTCTGAAGAAGAATGTTTTCTAGATACATATAAATGCATTTTGCTGTGTATTCGGTATGTATTTACAGAATTCCTTTACTGTGTCATTACAAATATTTCTCAGAAACAGGAGTTGTCAGTATAGAGTTATTTCAAGTATTAAAATGATAAATGGTGAAACTGCCTTACATTTTTACAACTCAAAAAATTAACATTTTAATTATTTCCATTAAAAAAACAATATGCAGTAAAATTACACATCTTAATTATGTCAACCCACAGGGGCCCTTCTTCTCTGCAGCTGTTTTAATGCAGTATGCTTGCCTTTCATTGAGTATAATCACTTTCTGAATGCAAAGTGTGGAAATTGCTTTGAGCAATGAGGGTTCCATTCTGATGAAGATAAAGTCACGTGGTTGTAATGGGGTAAACTAAATAAAGGTGATTACCGTATACACATTTAGTAAAATTTTGTCATTGTGGTATTATTATTGTTCTTCTGTTCTTCCCATTTTTTTTGCAACTCTTACTGGAAAATTATAAATTAAATTCTATCCCATGTTGGCAAACATTTATAATATGGTCTATAGGTTGAAAGGTAGTTTGCTTTAAAGTGTAAGTAATCCCTATTTATATTGTCCCATTAAAGTATTATAAAGTGAAAAAATGATTAGTAAAATTGTCACGTGCAATATGTGAACCCACTGTACTACCCTGGAGTTTGACGTAAGGTACGTTGCGAGGCGCGGAGTCTAAGAGGTCCCTGGTCTTCGCCTTTAACCTCCGCAAGGAGGTGCTGGTCTTAGCTGCACAGAACCTCCAGGTCGCGGTCCCCGAACGTACCCTCCAATGGTAGTTAGCTAGTACAGAATATAGGATATCAGCTGGAACGAGAATACCACACTTAAACTGAAATAGTAAAAAGGGGTGTATAACTTTAATAAGGACTCCTAGAACGCCAGGAAGCACAGAGGACCTTTATTAAACTAAGGACAGAGTATATAGGCAGGGAAAACCAAAATAACAAACTGGGAGCCAATATAGCAGACCTGTATAGCTGGAAGCTTAGGCAATGAATGACTAAGCCTTCCAGCCTTTTGAATCTCCCGCTGCGTCCCTAATCAGCGGGAGCGCTCCCGACACGTCAGTGTGACGTGAGCACGCCGGGAGCGAGCACGCCACCGGCCACGCTTAAAACCCTGACTGCCGCGGCTCATGCGCCTAAGAACACAGCGCCCGAGCCGAGCAGTCAGGTAAGGAGCGGCGGTCACGCCGCGTGTCACAAAAATCTTCTCTCACCTTTTCACTCTGCAGCACTTGTTATCCCTCTGTAAAATATTCCTCCTTCCTGTACAGTATGAGGCCACTCCCCCACAACTCTCACATTCTCTGTCTTAAAAACCAACTCCTTCCTAGTCGGAATTCAAAGCCGCAGCATTGTAGCAGTGATAGGAAAGTATCAGATTAATAAGCATGCACTAGCAGAATGAGTCATTGTGTGACCTCATTAGGGGGCGGGGCTTCTCAGCACTAACCAGGAAATGCAAGTAAATATTAATGCAGGGGAGACAGGCAGCAGGATTAAGAGGTGATAACTGAAAAACACAAAATCATTTTTACTTTTCAATGTTTATGTTTCTACATTATAAATATAATATAAATGTATAGTTTGGTCAATAAATTTACTTACACTTCAAGTAGTATAATTATAGCTGGTAGTGAATAAAAGCAAATAGATAATGTAGAAAACAAATTCTGTTACTGCAGACATCACAGACTGACATGATACTTGTAGTAGTATTTTACTCACAGATAGCAATAAATACCATCTACTAACACAGCTACACAAAAAAGGGAAGACAATGTTGCACAAAAGTTTAATACACCTTCAGCAAACAATCCACAGTGTTTACTCTTTAAGCTGTACCTTTCTTAGCAAACGTTCAACAGGGAGATATTACTCTAATACTAGATGTCCCTGCAGTAAGATGTAAGTCAAACCCTTAGCTGCTCACCTAAGTCAAAGTATAAGTAGGATCAGCTGAATATTACATTCCTTTCTATGTAACCATATTTCCATATTTGTAATTCATGTTGTTACTTGGGTATTGTAATGCTGGGCGTAGTGAACTACTGAGGAGTAGGAGGTAACAGCAACAGAACTGAACCCTAATGGACAGGCCCTAAGGTGCGGAGTCTAAGATACCCCCGGTATTCACCTAGAGCCCCCACAAGGAGGTTAGGGCTTAGCTGTGGAGGGTACCCAGGTCGCGGCCCTTAGGGCAGAACTATAGAGCAGAGCTGGAACAGAAGGACAGACGAGGATCCAACAGGCCAAACAGGACTGACCGCCAAGAGATACTGAGGCAGGAAAATCAGGAACAGAGATGCGGAAGGTAAGTCACTTTAAGCAGGATTGCAGGAACACTTCAAGGAACAGAACAGCAGGCAGCAAGGAACACTGTGGAATCCTATAATCAGGTGCCACCATAACTGACAGGCTCCCTTATATAGCCAGGGGGCCTGTCAGGTGATCTCGGCAAAGATTTCAAAAAGCGCGCAGTTGCGATGTGCGTGCCTGTGACATCAGCACGCACACACGATAGCCACGAGGAGGCCCAGACGTGGCGCCCCGAGGAGACCGCCGCTGGAATGGAGCGCGCCGGTAAGTAGCATACCTAACAGGTACTACATTTTCATTATCTTTTGAGTCAACAGTCAACTTATACTACGCTGGATCCCTGCCATAAACCACCTGCTTTCCTGCCTTTGATGGCTAAGTCAAATTGGCGAATTCAGAGGAGTACGTGTTGCTGAATTTTCAACACAATTTGATTCTTGGTAAATAGCAAAAGTTGCACGTGCACGCAAATTAATACAAAGAGCTCCTTTAGTCAGCGACAGCTATAAGCTTCCAAACTGGTTCCATATTTGCAGCATTGCAGAGTTTGAAAAATACAATAGAAGAAAGTCGGCAGCCCTCGGTACCGTCCAATGGAGCACCTCACCCTTAACATCCATATGTGAGAAAATGATAGACGACCGGAATTCCAGTAGTGTTATTTAATGTGCAAACTCACATAATATAAACACAACGTTTCCTGGGGGATAAACCACCCTTCATCGAGTGAGTTTGATAAATAAAAAGAGTTGGGAATGTACATGACTGTTCACACTTTAGCTCAGACTAAACACAAAGCCATTCTATATGCAATAGTAATAGAGAACACTTTAGCTCAGACTAAACACATAGCCATTCTATATGCAATAGTAATAGAGAACACTTTAGCTCAGACTAAACACATAGCCATTCTATATGCAATAGTAATAGAGGACACTTTAGCTCAGACTAAACACATAGCCATTCTATATACAATAGTAATAGAGTTAACTTTAGCTCAGATTAAACACATAGCCATTCTATATGCAATAGTAATAGAGGAGACTTTAGCTCAGACTAAACACATAGCCATTCTATATGCAATAGTAATAGAGGAGACTTTGGGTTTTATTAACTAAAGTCCAAATTGTCATGTAAAGGTGTGAATTCGCCTAATAACGACGATCTCACAATACTTAATACATAGCTACTGTCACAGTCACAACCTCATTATGGGAATATTGTCTCAGTCATGACTTTACTATGGGAATTCATAAATAAGGAGTCGAGAATCAGGGTGGAGCCACCCAAAGTGATAAGAATTCACTATGACAGTCAAATTCTCACTTTACTCAATAATCCCCTTTGGAGTATATATATCAAAGTGTGAATTGTCTCTAAAATGCATTAATTTATGACAATTCACCACTTCTTCGTCTGTGCATCTTCAGCAAAGAGCATTATTTAGTATGATGTGTTGAATTCACTCACAGTTTGAGACAATAAGCCAGTTATACAGCACATTGCATCCATTCACTTGTATGTGCCACAACAATTCAATTGTTCATTAATTGTTGAAGTTACAAATTGCCAAGGTGCACTCTCATGAATATGCAGATTTGACTTTAACAAATGAAAGTGATGCCTATTGCTGGTGCGTTGTCATTACCAGATCCATATGAAGGTAACAACATTTTGGTACAATATGCCTATTCATGAGGAATTTACTTTTATATGCCATGGTTTGCTAGGCAGTAACTATGCCAACAACCAAATCCCAGCTCAGCCTGTGGACCACCAGAAGTATACTACACCACCACCCAGATAACGCAAGAAGAACTATTAGTTCTAACTATTCACTTCCTAGAGTGGACCCCACTTATTGTGGTATTATATATACATGAATATGCCCCAGAGTGAGGTGAGGATTATGGGGCTTATTCATCAAAGTGAGAATTTGACTGTCAAAGTGAATCCTCATCAGTTCAGGTTGCTACACAAATTCTCTACACCTTATTCATTAAGCAACCAGCTTTCGTGCCACACACCAATGCTACCCATTCTCGTCTTAACGTCTTAAACCCTTTTATCTCTCTGTCCCCCGCATCTAGAATTCTATACCCCTTTATCTTCGCCAGGAACATTCCCTCTGCACTTTTAAAACGAAACTGAAATCCTACCTTTTGGAGCACTAGCACTGATATTTATCACAGATTTTTATTGTATTTAATACTTAGCCATTTCTGCTTAATATTTGTATTTATTTATGGACTTGTATTTCAACACATTGTCACAGCTCCTATTACCCATCTGTGTATGTAAGTCTTCCTCCCATTTAAACTGTTATCTCTATGGGGCAGGGACCTCCAACCTCTTGTGTCAACCTCTACATAGCACTTAAAGTGATATATCCTTGTGATCTTATACTGTATTGTTTAATACAATTTCCCATGTCTGCATTTTATTTTTATTCTGAATTTAATTCTGAATTTATAGCGTATGTTTGTGGTGCTTTATAAATAAAATTATACATACATACATACATATAAGAGAAGGATTCCCATAGTGAAGGAGTGAACTGCATCAGAGCCATCTCATGCATAGCACAGTGTAATCAGTGGGACAGTAGCATCCCTGACATCAGCCCTCTAATTTGACACTTTAGCCAGGCAAAGTAAAACTGGTGAATGCAACACAGTGTGCCTTTCCAAATTCGCAACTGTGACATACTTCTCCACTTGACGAACAGGAAATTTACAACTGTTGTAAAGACCCAGGGGGTAATTCAGCATAGTCCGAACTTACCCTCCGATCCTTCACCTCTGCTCACACAGACTGTTATGCGCTTGCTGATTTCCTGTGCGGACATAAGTGAACGCTTTAAAGGGATTGCAGTCTCGGCGAGGCTCACAAGGCTCAACTCAAATCGCCTCGCGAGACTCTAATCCCTTTAAAGCGTTCGCTGATTTCCGCTCACAGGACATCAGCCAGCGCATAACAGTCTGTGCGAGCAGAGGCGAAGGATCAGAGGGTAAGTTCAAACTATGCTGAATTACCCCCCGAAACTCGATACAAATTTACCATATCACAGTTTGCTGAATATGCAAAGATCAAGAAGTGAAGAATAAGTTTGAATTCACACCTTTACCCAACTGCTCAGACTTTCATGAACAAGCCCCTAGCTGTTTACTTTAAAGAAGATTTGCCGATGTGAGAAATTGTGAAGCCAGAAGGTGAGGCATGGAGAGAGTTAGTATAACATGCACGTATAGAGATTTGACAATACATTTATAATGTGTGAGACACAGTGGGTTTTTTTAATCATTATCATTAGTTTATCATTGTTGCCTAGGCATATTTATAATCAGTGTACATTACACTATGAAGCCTATTTTATATTTATAAGTTGACCATGGAATCATTCAGAAACTTTAGACAAATATTTTTAGAGAGTATATACGATAGTTCTCCTTGAAGACTGTTTTTTTTTTAAATCAGACGCCACAAAAAGAAGTACATCGGACAGATGTCGATAATTATAAGTTCTGGAGGTTCCCCAGTTTTCAAAACATGTTTCAAATCCCAGGATTCCCAGTCAAATATCGATTGCAAAGAACTATAAGTTAAACCATAGCGCTTTATATCACCCAATAGCAATGACTTTTGAAGCATAAAATTGGACAAAATATCATTACTGAAAATCACCACTCAAACCACTGTTCAGGTTCATTATATTCTAATGTCCCCTAGCAGCTAAGATGAATGGTGACATTTCTTAATTACCCTCTGAGGCACAGACAGCCTTACATTTTTTTGTTGGCTTATAAATTCACTCTAAGAACTTTAAAAGGCAGTGAGCAGTTTCTGACAAAATCCAAAAACATTAACACCAGCAAGTATCTAAATGAGTGTCTGAGAAAGTCTCCTGACAACTCCTGTGAACGTAATGAATAGTGCAGTTTTCCTAAATGACCATAATAAATACAGTTGACTTTGACATGATATACCAAATGTGACATATTCTGAGTTTCTCTTAAAAAGGGACATTTTTATTTCTCACTGAGGCAAATGCAAAGTGATTTTTACACTGTCAGTTTAAACCATTATCATGTGGGAAAAATACTGCAGAAGTCATCAAATTGAAACCATCAGTAAAATTTATGGAAGACTAGTAGTTACTTGCAAAAGTATGCACAGTCCATCCTCTGGATGTTTCAGTCATTTTTGAAGTTGCACTTTGTCTGATGATGAATGGCCATGTTGACCTTGACTTATTCAATAGGTTCTGAGACATGTTCCTGAGCATATTTTAAGGATACTCACAGATACTGGGAAAAAAAAAAAAGTTGCTAAATGTTGAACCTGGAGGTTCTGAATCATTAAATACTCTGTAAATTCTGTAAATCTGAGGCATGTTACTTAAGGACCAGGTTTTTTACCTTCAAAAAGATAAGAGGATCCCAAAGTCTGGGCCTTGCCATTTGAGGGTTTCGTGTACTAAACTTAAAAGCTGGCCTGCAGGCAGGTATCAATTCATTTAACTTTGTACTTTAAGGATATTTCTTTGTAAATCAGCATGATCTAATGAATTTTCTTATTTGGAACATGTGGTACATTTTATGAAATTTTTCTGAAAGAAATTGTGAGCGATGAAAATGTTTAGTTTTGTGTGACATCTCTATTTGTCATATGACCTCTATCTGAACTGCTTCCGTGCAGCCCTGCTGTTTGTGTAAGTGTCATACCTTCCTTCTATATGTTGTCCGGCATTCTACTCATAAGGGCTTATTTCTGAAAGTCCTAACAGTTGCATAAAGGTCAGAGTTTGTATATATTCATCACTTCTTAATCTGTGTATAGTCACCAGCCTCTGCAATGTTGCTAAATTTCGACCAATTTAGACCCTTGCAATGGCTGCAAACTTACAGATCTCTTCACAAGACTACCCGCGTGTGCACAGCTAATTAGGTTATTCATCAAGTGTGGGATGCAGGAGCTCCATGTTGAATTTGCCAACAAATTGGCAGGGCTCCTACTGTTGACTGATTACACTGCACTATGCAATAAACTGCACACAATGCTGTTCACTTCTTCTTCTTCTTCTCTATGGGAATCTACAACTTCATGAATAAAAAGGCAGAGAATTTAAGACTCAGAGCATAGCAACCTAAAGTGTTGAGAATTTACTTTGACAGTCAAATTCTAACTTTGATGAATAAGCCCCTTAATCTGGGCCATTTTTTTTTCTAGATACTGAAAACTGCATCCGGATAAGGTCAGTGAACAGTGTCTGCACTATTTTGGTGTGAGCTCTCTGTACACTAGTTGATTAATCTAGTTATGGTCATTGGATTCCAGAATTGTGTTTGTTTGTGGAGGTATAGGGTTATGAGTTCCAGTTTCTAAATACTTAGGGGGTTATTGACTAAAATCTGAATTGTCTTGTAAAGGTGTGATTTCGTCACATCCCCATATTCGGGTATCCAGAAAACTGTGATGTGGCGGATTTGCCAGCAAACAATGGTCGTACACCACACAATAGACTGCGACTAATGCGGTCCCGACTTTACTATGCGAATTCTGAGAAGGTTGCAACTTTAAGGAGTAAAGTGTACAGTTTATTTACCCTAATTGGAATGTAAAGTACAAAAAA
>WMED01029987.1:0-10175 GCA_019650415.1 Pipa parva
ACAATGTGCCACTAACTGTATATAAGTGAATATTACATCCCTTTCTATGTCACCATATCCTTAGTTGATGCTGTCACTTAGTTGCAGTCAATAAAGATGACATCTTAATATTATTGTTAGATGTTGCCTTATGCCACATTGGAGACCTGCCATCAACCCCCTACTTTTTGTCACTTTCATTTGGAGAGGGACACAGTACACCTTACTGATTTTGCTACTTTGACAGACTCTGGCTCCTGATGAATTACCTGTGCACACACATGCAAAGTAATACAAGGAGCTCTGTAAATCTGCGACAGTTGTAAGCATTCGAATCTGATGCAAATTTATCACATCACAAATTACAGAATGTGTGAATAATGGGGAGGTGGTGAAAGGATGCAATTCTGACTTTTACAAAACCATTTGTACTTTCATGAATAAGCCCCAGACTGTGTCTACAGTTACACCGAGATACACTGGTTTATAGACTTGCAGATATCTTAGGAAACTAGTATGGGGTGGTCTTTTCTCTGTTTTATCAGTGGAGGTATACTGGTATTGTTTTTCTTAAGTGTTAAATTAATTTTCTCTGCATCAAGTCCTATAATTTCTTTCTCCTTAAGGGTGGCCGATTGCAAGAGCCTCTGTGGAAGCTGAAAGAAGCAGTGGCAAAGGCTATGCCAGAGCAGATCAGCAAGTATAATGAAGAATGCAAAGTGCCCAGCCAGGCTAAGCATGTCAAGTATGTCTGCTCACTCCCTTTATGAGTGGATGGGCCTATAGCCTGTCTGTCTGTAGCTAAGTAATCAGAAGAGCTCTGTTCAGTTAAATGGTAAAGGTTCTTTGTTTAAAAGCAGGATTTTTTTTAATGCCATTTCTGTTTAAGTTTCAGGGGGAATTTATTGGTTTCTATAGGACAGAAAGCAACTTCTTGATTTAAAAAAAAATTATCAAAAAGCAACTTTCAACATAGCAATAGTGGTGTAATAAAAAACTACGGTTTCTCCAGGCATTAAGGGGATTAATAGCTAAAGTGAGAATTTCACTGTGGAAGTGAGTTCCCATCACTTTGGGTGGCTACGCACTGAGGGGCTTATTCACTAAAGTCTGAATTGTTGAGTATAAGTGCGAATTCGCCAGATAAAGACAGTCGCAATAGGCTGCTACTGTCGCAGTCGCATCTTTGTAATGAGAATATTGTCGCAGTCACGACTTTATTATGGGAAAATTGTTGCGACTTTACAATGAGGAAATTGTAGGGGATTTTCTATGGGAATCCGCTGTTTGCGAATTCGTCAGTCAAATTCACACCTTAGTGAATAGCCCCCTCATTCTCTACTCCTTATTCACTAAACAGCGGATTCCCGGAGTCTCCAATTTTGTCAACATTCCCATAGCAAAGTTGCAACAATAGCAGTCTATTGTGTAGCGCGCGACTGTCGTTAGCTGGCGAATTCGCCACATCACAGAGTTTGCTGAATACCCGGACATGAGGAAGGGACAAATTCACCCCTTTACGAGACAATTCTGACTTTAATCAATAACCCTGTAAGTTCCCCTTTATAATGGGAGATTCCTCAAAATCTAACACTATGTTTGCTACTTTGTAATTAGGACCATATTGGCAAACAAACTAAGTGTCCTATATACTTATATACTGGAAATACATGAATTCTCTTCTGATTTATAGAAAGAATGATATTTTATTCAAAGGGTGGGTGTCTGTGTGTAGAATAGAAAAAAAATATACTGTTATTAGAAAATAGGAATAATCCAAAAAAAATAAAATGAAATCACCAGACACTACTGCAAAGATAACATTTGTACTGTGTAGGAATGATTGTTTTATAAATGGTAATTTATTGATGTTTGGTGTTGCTGTTTCTTTAAAAATTATTTTAAATCAAACGATAACAATACGATGTTGCTGAATAAAATATATCATGATATCAGAGGTACAATGGCAATCTCCACTCATGAAGCCCACTCCCCCATGAGAACATATATCCTGTGACACTGAAAGGAAAATAAAGTAATAGTAAACTTGATGCTTTGGAAGCACAGATTGAGGGGGTAATTCAGCAAGGTGCGAAGGCACCTTGCAAAGCTTCCCCTCAGCTCGCACATACTGTTATGCGCTCGCTGATGTCCTGCACGCGGACATCAGCAAACGCTTTAAAGGTATTCCATTCTTGGCGAGGCAACTTGAGTGGTCTCGCCGAGACTGGAATCCCTTTAAAGTATTCGCTGATGTCCGCGTGCAGGACATCAGCGAGCGCATAACAGTATGTGCGATCTGAGCCTTTTGTTTTTTGATGCTACTGTTCTTTTAAAGAACCAGTGAAACCAAAAAAATGTACTTTTGGCTTTTGCATGTCAGTTATTCCTATGAAGTAATTGTAAAATTGCTATCTTTAAAATGAAATTGCTGATTTATATTCCTTTGTGATGATTTCCTTTGCTCCCTGCAGCCACACATATCTGAAAGTTCCATAGAAAACAATAGGACAGAGTGGGAATTTATACACTTTTCAGATAAAAGATGGCTTTGTCCAGCAAAGAAGAAAACCAAACACAAAGCAATGCAAAGAAGAAATTACATTCCAAAGATAACATATTTCCAGATTTTTAGGAATAACTGGTATGCCAATGTACTTCTCTGCTATTATTGACCCTTAGGACGAAATTTACAAAACTCAAAAAAGGTCAATTTTGACCTGCTTGAGATTTTTTTGATGTAAAAACAGGTGTTTGATCAAAAAATATTTATAGTCTTTTTCCAATTGAAATATTTCGATTGATTGTTTTTTTTGCCATAAGTACTTTGGCTACTTTTCCATCGAAAAAAAATCAATCGAAATACTTTGATTGGGGAAAAAAAAAAAATCGATCAATAACTTTGATCCAACACCTGTTTTTACATGCAAATTCGAAAAGGTCCAAATCGAACTTTTTTGAGTTTTGCAAATTTCACCCATAGTCTATAAAAAAAAAAAAATGAAAAAAAAAAACATTGTCTCAGCCACATTTACTCACTTGAATCATAGTCCCAAGCAGGTGCATCAGTAAATACTTCCTATCATGTGACATTCCTGTAAACATCCATTTAAAAACACCCAGTTCATGTCGTCAGTGGTAGGATTGCAATGTTTAGTCATACAATCGTTTTCTCAACCACCAAGGATCCTAGATGAAGACAAGGAGAAGGAGACAAAGGCTGGATCGGATGGGGAAGAAGAAGAAGAAAAGGGTGGAAGGAAATCTGTGGGGCTTCGCAAAAAGTTTCAGTGGACTGATGAGATTAGGTGAGGAAGGAGACGTTCCTGGAACTTTCAGCACACAATGGATTTATGATGACCATATCTAGCATTTCCTTTATCCTTCCTATCCCCTCTCTCTTTGTGTTTGTCTAGGCAGCTGCTGTGCCAGTTGGTGCGTGTGAAGATTGATATGCACGAGCCAGAGAAAAGTGGCTTACTCAGTCTGGAGGATGATCTCAAGTCATTCCTTGATGGAGAGGTCAAACCTCTGTGGCCCCGAGGCTGGATGCAGGCACGGTAAATGTAGGCGAATGCCTCTAGATGTATTGTTCAGCAAGGACTAATGAAGAATGGGCAGCTTAGGGGAAAAAAAAACACTTTCCAAATAAATATTACTTTGTAATATAAACAGGTATGGTCAAAAATACTTGACTGTTACCAAGACTGAATGCTGGAACAAGTGAACATTAGGAACATGGGGGGGTGCTGCTATATCAAGGCATGTTTAGCTAAACTGACATGAAGAAAGACCTCCCAGCCTTCCATGTATGTATGCATAATTTTATTCATAAAGCACCACAAACATACGCAGTGCTGCACAGTTCAGCAATACAAGTACAATACAGACATGGGAAAAGTGCATTAAACAATACATTATAAGATCACAAGGACTTTAAGTGCTATGTTGAGGTATACTGAGTAAACTGTAGCAGTGGTTATCCACCATTGATCATAAGAAACTGGTGCTATGTAATGGTATGTTTTCAAGTCTTGCTTTCTGGGGAAGAATGATCTTGAGTTAATTCCGAAGACCTTAAAGGGTATGAAAAGTTTGAATAAAATATTATTTATATTTGACATGTATTAGGGGTGGGCAACATTGCTAAAAAATGATATCTCGATATTATTTGTAATTTTGTCGATAATGATAATGGACGATATTTTACATTACTATAAAAAAACCAACAAGCAAAAAAAAAGACACTGGCTTAAAGAGAAAGAGCAGTTCAATATAGTATACTGACACCTATGTGACATACTAATCACAGTATTAGACTATCACCACTATTTAGTGAATATATAAATAGTGGTGATAGTCTAATACTGTGATTAGTATGTCACATAGGTATCCATATAGGTTCCCCATATTGTGCACCCTCTGAAAACTTTTTATCCAATTGTGTTCAAGCAAACTTCTGGTCCCGGGCAGAGCCGGCTCTGGCCCTAGGCGCCCCCCGTCCCGCGACGACCCCCCCCCCCTCCAAACTCCAAGTAGGTGGTGCTGGTAGGTTAGACTGCAGCCAGCTTGGAGGGGAGCGCAGGCAGCAGCAGCACCAGAGAGAGGGAGGAAAGCGCTCACACGCTGACACTGTTACACAGAGCAACAGGCTGGGAGGAGGAAGAGAGCGGTGCACAGGCTGCAAACACAGAGCCGCTTGATAACCCGATACTGCCGTCTTGCAATAGCGATACAACCCAGTGTGCGATAGTATCGTGAACGATACATATCACACACCCCTAACATGTATACATATAGAAAGCCAACTTAAACATTAAAATGTAAAAATAATTTAAGGATCAGTAGCACTTGCTTTTTGTTTAAACAGCCCTGCTCCCCCAGCCATTCTGTGTACAGGCTCTTCCTGTATAGTGCCAATAAGCCCAGCCTTCTGAGTGACATCACTCACTATTCAGAGAGCACATTCTTGTGTCGAATCCCTTTCCCTTCTCCTTATATAAAGCTTATAAATATCTATGTCAGTATCTCATGGAGCTTCATATTTATTCGTATTGACAAAGCTAACTGTATTAATTAGATGGATTTCATGTTTAAGCAGAGTGCTTTATAAGTACAGTGCCTTAGATACAGTGCTTACTTGGACTCCTAAACAGTTTTTTTCTAGAAATCTTGCCCATCGGTGGGGCCTAAATGACCAGCATTGCAAATCATTCGGGATTGTACATATCTGATAGATTGTTGGATGCATAAAGAGAAGGCTTTTGTGTTCATTTTTTTCATTATTTTTAGTGTTTTCCTTCAAAATTCATAAGGAATGAGCTATAACAGGTAAAAGTATGAGTTTTTGTGTTTGGTATTACAGAACACTCTTTAAGGAAATCAGACGTGTCTGTCCGCAGCTGAGTTCTATTCTGTGAGTATTTCATACACATGCTATTTAGAGTATTGCTCATGGAAACATCAGACATGCAAAGCCTTGAGCGCCCAGACATACATACATTTGTTCATTTTAATTTGCACAGTGCAGTCTGCTACATTATTCACAGCTCTTTGCCTCTCTGTTTTGTATCTTGTCATTTGGTTGTTCTTACCTATGTTTTCTTTCGCTTAGGGCGAAACACAGAAGCGTAACTGCACAAAAAGCTAAAGTAAAGGTACAGTATGCTTAGAATCTGACTTGCTCTAAATCTGGCTTTTTAATACTTAAACAATGTTTTTTATTTTTTTTCCAGGAATCTATTGTTAAGCAAGAAAAGAAAGCTGTGTCCCCTGCAGTTGAGACTCTAGGTGATAGTGTAACAACATCCATTTCTGTCAAGGAGACTTGTACTTCTGCCACCTTAACTCCCCTTCAGACTGCACCATCACCCTTGTCTACCGCCACACAGGACAACTCACTTGATGGTGATCTCATCCACAACCCTCCTTCACTTGATGCTGTTTCAGAGCATTTGACTGCTTTGTCCAGCCGGTCTTCAGGTAATTGCTTTGACTTTCCCATGCCGCGAGTGTGCATTTCTGAAAAGCAAAAGATAACTGTGATGGAGGAAAAGAGGAAGCCAGTTCTACCAGCCTCTCCATCGACTCCTTCCAGTGCATCACAAGGGTTTGATCAACCTGTCATATCTGGGACAGAAAAGAAAGTCATGGCCTCTAACCACAATGCAAAACCATTTTCAGATGTCCAGCAAGGAAAGCAAAAGCAACATAACCATGGTCCCGTTAAGCCTTATCCGCTCACCAGCCCTTCCTTGCAACCATCAGTAAAGCTTTACCAAATGAGCAGCCCACACAGCAAGGTCAATTTCATACACTCAGCCCAGAGCGGAAGCCCAAGGGGAACTGTTCCATCACCTCCTCAACGGCCTGCCACCCCACAAACCAAATCTCCTAAACCCCAGGGATTTCATTTGTCATCTCCAAACAACATTCCTAGGCCTCTTTTGTCACCAAGCTGCTTAGTCAAGCTACCAGGAAATGCTAGTACAACTGGGCAGCAGTTGTATAGGCCACCAGCACCAAGACATCCAGTTCCTCCCACCAGCAGCTCAGGAAATTCCAGTGTCCAGAATTTGAGTCCCACTGTTCCACACAGTTCATCCCCTTTAAATCCTATTCGGAATTCCACAACTGGCCTCTCTAAGAAGCCATCTCATCCTCCTCAAAAACTGACACTTATGGCACCTCAAGATTCTGGGGGAGGAACACAGGGTGTAGCAAAGTTACTGACATCTTCTATGGTGGCAGGAGCAGGGACCAACACAACGACATCATCAAACAGCACCGTAAGTATTTTTCATATGTTACTAAAATCTACATGTAGTTTTTGGCTAAGGCCCCATTGCCTTGTGAATATAGTACAGAGTACAATATAGCAGCATGTTTATGGTCATTAGTACAATGGTGTCTGGAGTTGTGCCAGAACTGAAATAGGATTATTTTAATAAACGGCATATTTAGGGATGAAATTATTTCTTCAGCCGCTTTGATTTAGGAGTTGTCCAACTAAAGGTTTTCTATCAATAGTTACCCTCAGAAAAGGAATTGACAATTTACTTCCTATAGTTTAGTATGGTTATTACCCTGCCTTCATAGATGTCTATGGTTTTATTCTTGCTCACAACTTTGAGGTTAGTTTTTTGCGTATTTACAGACCTTTTTGCCTTAAGCCTGCCTCTGTCTGCAGTCTTCTGAATGAATTTGAATGTTGCTATCATCACCTCTCCTTTGTGTCTTCCATACAGAACTTTAAAGGAAAAGTCTAAACAATCAGCAATTTTTGAGATTTAATAGCCGTCCCAAAATAACTTTTTTTTAAAAAAATATATATTCATAATCCCTTGACATAGACTGTAATATATGTGAGCTTTTGTATGTAGCATGCACAGTATATTTTGTCACTGCATATAAAAGCTGGTGGTGATGTATCATTTTCATGGTTGTAAATTCTCCTGGTTGTTTTGCTATTTATGAAGAGTGCTTTTAGCTAATGTACATAAGATGGTAAGATAAAGGATGGTATAATAAATGCCCAGTTTGCACCCCCTAAAACACGTGAATTAAATGTGTGTTTCCAGCGCCCCCACAAAAATGCTGTCTTTGGTTGTTGTACATCTCTGTCTAATGGATATCTGGTTTAAAGTTACTATAAGACTTAAACAATTGTAGCTGATGCCACAGCCTTAACAGCTGGTTACTGACCAACAATGTAAATGCTCATACTTACTAATATTTAGGTAATGATGGGACAAAAGGTATCGTTTTTTGTTTTCCTGCAGGCACCATCTAAAGGCAGTTCAGGTTCTGCACTCATCACCAACTCACAGTCGCTGACAGTGCTGACTCCAACTTACAAACCAAATGGAGGGAAACTCCCAATTTCTACCCCACTGAGTCTTCTACCCCCTCTCCACGCCTTCCCGCTTCATGTCATCTCCTTTTCAACAGATCCTGTGACCAAAGCTGGAGCTTCAAAAGATGCTATTGTCACTGGGCCAGCACCAGGCACATTCCACCATGGACTTTCACGTAGTAAGCACCTAACCCAGGATATACATTAGATATGAATGTACATTTTGGGGTTGATTTCTAAAAGCTTCAAAGTCATGTAAATAAAAATTATCACCACCTGACATGGTGCTGGGAAGTGTGGAGCAATAGCAGGAGGGCTAGATTTGACCTTTATCATGACAATGTATTATCACATCATGACATCATTAAAAAATACAACACGATATCTTCATTGATTTGTATCCAAAACACACTTTTCCAGTACTGTTTTTTGAAAATTGAAATAGGGAGGACACATCTCTTTAGAGACTTAGTCATTTACAGAGCCCTCTCTGTGAGCACACGCTCCGTTGCCACCTGCCTTCAGTGCAGGCCGCAGACCTGACTTGACAGGCTGGATCCGTGGCCTACACTGAAGGAGCGCTCTCTGGGGAGCTCTCTTTGACGCAAGCGCGATGACGTCACTCGGCGCCAGCACTTCGGGAGACTGTGCTGGTGAGTGTCGACACTCCGTGCCAAAAAAGGTTTTACACCACTAGTCTGTTAAAACATGTTTTACATGTATTTCATATATTTCTCTTGCAGATATTGGGGGATACAGGCAGGACTATTGGGATAAAGCCTCCTTCTCTCCAGGAAGTAGTACACTAAAAATATGTTACGAAAAGAAGGCCCTTGACTATCCCATTCCGTGAGGCTCCTCCTCTCTCCAGTTTTTTTCTAGTGACCTATCATGCAGGAGGAGTTCTTTCATAGATTATGAGTCTTTGGTTAGTTTTTAAGGAATTCAGACACCTGGGATTTGATGGGGCAGGACAACAGTTCTTCCTTCCACCCCTTCCCACTCAACTACTCCATCAGTGGTGCATGGCCATATATATATATATATATATATATATATATATATATATTTTTTTTTTTATTTTAATTAAGGATTATTCAAATTTAGCAGTGTTCCTTTATACCCCTATCTCTCTCCTCCCTCTGTGTTTCCTCCACAGGCCTGCCCTCCATCCAGGAGTTACCCTCTTGTACTTACTTTGTTGTTGCGCATTCGGGAAACCATTGTAAGCAATCCTGTACATTCAAGGGCTTTTTTGCGCCTGGATTAATGCTTTCAAAATAAATCATTATACAGAGAATTTCTCTTTCTACTTCCAAAAAACTTTTTCTTTTCTAAGTCTGGATTCACATGAGTGTATGAGGCGCAGCGCACCCTAGCTCTTTCCAGTTGGGTGCTGCTCCTGACACATGCTAGTTTTCTAGGTTTGGTGATATGTCAGGGTGTTCCAGTTCAGGGTTTTTGGCCAGAAGTCAATAAGGGCCTCCCAATCAATATCATAGAGACGAGAGCAATTTGGAAAACTCTTGCAGACCCCTTTTCCTTAGATCAGATCTTCCCAGGAACATTGTCTTTATTCTTTAAATGTGTTAAGAGCTCTCAGGATGTTTATACTTCTTCCAATTTTCCAGATCCTCCTAGGTTTACTGCCAATTCCACTATGAGTGTAGAGACCTTTTGGATAGTGCATCATGGGGTTTCCATTGAGCAGTACAGTTACTTAGTCCAAACTTTTACAAAATGTTATGGTTTTTAAACTTTTGCTTTAGCTCAAATGAGCCTTAGCCACAAGGTTCCCTCGGCTATAGTCTGTCTATGGGCTATGCTTCTTGGAGGAGCTTCTTGCTCCCCTTGCCCTCCTATTAGCTTTGAGACTTCCCAAAAGGTCTAGTGTCCTATCTATTAAGGAGAAGAAAGCTTTACCCAAAAGGTCCTGCCTGTGTTCCTCAGTGATCTGTGAAGAAAAGGATTTTGTGGTGAGTAAAAAAAATAATTTTTTTTCCTGACATATTTAGTATCAGAAGATTATTAAGTTGCAATAACAATATGGCAACAAACATTACAAAGATACACAGAAGGAACTGTAGGCATAGCTTTGCTGGGAGCTTCTAAAAGGGGAGAAACACACTTGAGTAGTTGGAGCATCACCACAGTGATCTCGCGGAAGCTTCCAAGTGGCTGGTGGCTGTATGAGCAGTTAATGAAAGTAATTTGCAGATAAGTTAATTCAGTCTGTAGAAGTATCTTCAACAAACTAACAAAGAGCTCGAATTGATGAAATACCATTACAAGTGCTGGTCAACGAATTAGAATAATTTGAAATAGTGCAATCATGAAATTC
>WMED01029990.1:0-10174 GCA_019650415.1 Pipa parva
AAGTAACAATACTTTTACTTAAGTAAAATTTTTGAATACTCTACCCACCTCTGGTAATATGTTCAAGTTTGACATTATTTGCTAAAGATTGCAAACATGGTAAAAAGTATCATTTTTGCTGAGTTCGCCATTTTTTTTTTTACGGATGGCTCATTTATTTAAAGCACCCACTGGCAAAAACAGAACCACTATGGCAATAATGCTACATGCAGAATAAAAGATCCTGCAGTATAACTAGTGCAAAGCTGAAGGGTAGGCATGATAGGCAGCCACCCAATGAAGGTTTGTCCCTTTGCCTCTCTGCTTGCCTGCCTGCCTTTACCCACCATGCCCAGCTGCTGATATTAGAATTAAATGGAGTGAGGAATTGCTTTGAATGTAATAACTTGTATCTGCTACGAAGATACAATTTTCTCTTTTATGGCACTGTGGACAACTGTGCATCCAGTACTCCCCAGTACCCACCGCACTACCAGTAGTCTCCACTCCATTGCGCCCCATACAGTTCAGTAGAACCCCCATATAGTGCACTACAGTGCAACAGGTAAAGTGGTGCAAGGCAGTGTGTAGCTCTGTAATTTTCAAGTTCCTTTTTCTCACTGTTCTTTTCTCCATGTTGTTGTGCCCTAACCTTCACAACCCCACCTTTCACCATACTGCGCTGCCCCACAACACCCCCCCATTCCCCATACTGCTCTGTCCCACAATACTCTCAATTCCCCATACTGTTCTGCTTCCACAACCTCCCTGGCTCAGCTCCTCCCTCCAGTGCTACCTTTAACTTCCTGTGATTGGCTCACAGAAAGTTAAAGGCAGCGCTAGGAAGAGGATCACTGTAGCACTAAGTGCTATAACAGATAGAGCCTGGGAAAAGGCAAGTAGGGACAGGGAAAAGGATAGGGCTGAACCCAAGATAGCACCCTCCTCCAGCAGCGCCCTAGGTGGCTGCCTACCCCTCATCCGAGCCCTGCCAGTGATGCATGAATTTGTGACAATTTGCCACAACTTACCGTATACAGTAAAAATTGTTATATTCACATACAATTTACAATATTATGCTGACTGTGTATTTATACAACTTTTTATATATTTTCACTACTATTGCAAGAAGACTTAATAATTAATTCCAAAGTGGACAACCCCTTTAATAAAGTACTAATTTTACTGTAGCATCTTGTATCTTGTCATTAGCTCATTGATAAAAAAAAAACTACTTACTACTTATCTTACTATAGTTTTTTATGTGCTAATGGAAATAAAATTAAGTATAATAAAATACCTGTAATATGTACAGTCTCTATCATTTTCATTTTATCAGCACACAGTAAATAAATAAAAGTGGTATTGGACTAATACAAAGTTATCTATACCAAATTATTGGTAAACCAGATTACAGAACTTCATTTTTAATTCATGCCTGCTTAATCCAAATGCAGTGTTTAGATTTAGATTTATTTATTTGTCACTGGATAAGTACAAATATACGAATCAGTGAAATTACATGTGCGTCATAAGAAGACAATGGCGAACCACAGCGACAGATAGCAATAGACTAGTGAATTAACAAGCATGGATCAATAAATGAAACATTTGACATAGCATTTGAACCAGGATGACAATGATAGATAATTGATTTAAATAAATGAATTAATAAATATAGAATAAATACCAGATATATCATAAATAGTTTAAACTAACAAGCTAAATTAAGGAAGATATTCGGGGCTATATACTTACCTGCTTTAACAGGGTTGATTGTCTACCTATATGCAAGACCAAACAACATCTGCACTAAAACCTTGTGGGGGAAATTCACTATTGTGCGAAGTAGTGCGAACAGTTCGGGCAACTGCGTCAGTCGGGAACACAAGAGAACTTAGCAATATTTTGTGTGCGCGTGCACAGGAATGTCTAATTAAATTGAAAATCCTACAAATTGACGAGTCTATTATCTATTTTACTTCACCACTTCAAGGCACCATGAAGTTAATAAAAAAATAATATTGCTACAAATCAATTTGCTGAGTCAAAATAATCGCGACTTCACTTCTCATCACACCAATAAAGATGCGAATACAGTTGGCGAACAATTGGGCTGCGACGATCGCTAACGTATGCTCAGTATGGTGTAGTCGGGCAGAGAGAGGAGGATGCGAAGTCATGCGGAGCGATGAATGAAGGGAGGTGACGTCTGTGTTCCACTATCCCACTCACTATTTAGTGAATTTTCCATGTATTACTAATGAAATCTTGTTCCTACGTCATGTTGTAAACTAAACGCAGTCGCCATTCTTATTTTTCATTGAATTGGCGACACATGAAACACTGGAGCCCTGCCAACAACCCCCTAGTTCGCCACTCTGATTTGGTGAAGGCAAAAAAGTGCTTCGCAGCATCTCAGCTAGTCGCATTCGCTACTTCGACACACTCCGCAATTGTCGAAGTACATGTGTACACGCACGCAAAGTAAAGGAAAAGATACATCAGTTCGCGAGTAGTGAAGTCACCCGAATTGACTTAACCTTGCAACCATTCGAATCGCTTCGCCTGACCTTGCGACCATTCGAGTCACTTCGTCAAAATGGCCACCAGATAGCTTCTACCGAACAGGTGGACACTGCTGAACTCTTAGAAGACATTCAACTGGTACAGCATTCAAACCTTCGGTGATGTCCGCCTGTTGAGAGAAGCAAGCTGGCAAGCATTTTAGCAAAGTGACTTGAATGGTCGCGAGTTCAGGCGAACCTCGGCGATGCAACTGGCGCAGTCACCCGAACTGTTCACACTACTTCGCACAATGGTGAATTCCCCCCTGAATATCAGGTTATCTTCTCTGTCATTCCTCCTCTGTTCATTAAGAACAGATAATCTGTGGCCTTCCAACATACAGGGGTTATACACTAAAGTCCAAATTGTTGCATATAGGTGCAAATTCAGCAGATAAAGACAGCCACAATAGGCTGCTACTGTAGCAGTCGCGTCTTTATAATGAGAATATTGTCGCAGTCGCGACTTTATTATGGGAAAATTGTCACAACTTTATTATGGGAAAATTGTCGAGACTTTACAATGGGGAAATTGTAGCGGATTTGCTATGGGAATCTAATGTTTGCGAATTCGACAATCGAATTCGCACCTTAGTGAATAACCCCCTTAATGATTATTATTTATTATTAACCAAGTGATGTCAACAGAGAGATCCGAAGACCGAGGGTATTTATGGTATATTTTTATGGAAAGTTCATAAATAATCCATAATAGATCCAAACGTTTTTATGAATTCTAGTAACTATGGGTTGCATTGCTAAGTCATATTTTTGTGATCTGCGGAGTCCTTTGACCCAGGAACAGTTTTTGTAGGTCAGTTTTTTGAAGGTCAGATTCCTAGTACTATGTTAGTATTAAATAGTATAGCTGAATAAAGACTTTCACAATGTACCATATTGTTTCAATTTATTTTCCAATTTTATCACAGTCATCTATTGCATTCAGCCTTGTTCAGGTGATTTGATTGCTGTAATATTTACAGTAGGTGTTACAATGATCTGATGCACAACTGTTTGGACTGGGCAAAATGAAACATTACATTATAAGAAATCAGAGGAATTTCCAAACTTTGATCATTATGCTAAGAGAGATGAGAAATAAGCCTTGTTCTCACTAATAAGTCATCATCATACTGGGTTGTCTACAAGAGATACAAGTACAGTGGACATTGTTGATGAATTCTTACTTACAATGCCAAATATTCTAACAATGAAAATGACACTGCAACATGGTAAAAAATAAGTTTCACCATTCCTTCTTCTGTCCTACTTATGGTGGGGGGTGGGTGCCCCAAGGCTCTGTCCTTTGCCCCTCCTGTTCTCCATGTATACCCTGTACTAATTCATTTGGTCTTCAGTATCACTTGTTTGCAGATGATACCCAAATTTACTTATCCACTCAAATTTCCAACTGTCTCCTGACAATCTCCTTTGGATAGCCAAGCACCAGCTCATTTTATATCTCGCTAAAACGGAATTGATTATCTTTCCACCCAAACCTGGACCTGCTTCTACCTTTTCCATTCTAGTGGATGATGCGATTATGAACCCTGTAACCTCTGTACTTTGTCTTGGGATGACTTTTGACTCTGCTCTTTCCTTATCTAAACACATCTCTACCACTGCCAAAATCTGTCAATTTTTCCTTTGCAGCATTGCCAAGATCCACACCATTCTCTCTTGCTCCACTGCTAACACCCAAATGCATGCTCTCATCCTATCCTGCTTGGACTACTGTAATGTTCTTATATCTAGCCTTCCAGCTTTCTACCTCTCCTCACTCCAGTCTATTCTAAATTCTGCTGCCAGAATTCCTTCCCTCTCTCTCCAGAGGGGACAATCTTTCTCCCAATCTCTTTCTGCTCCTTGGCTCCCATAAACAAACAAATCATTTACAGTGTTCTCCTTTCGACATTCAAGACACTTCACTCAGTTGCCCCTCCCTACATTTCCTCACTTGTATGCCCATACATTCCTCAACGTCAACTGCACTCCTCCCAAAGCAACCAGCTTTGCATGCCACACACCAACCCTTTCTTGTCTTCTGCCCCCACATCTAGAATTCTATACCCCTTTATCTTTGCCAGGAACATTCCCTCTGCACTTTTAAAACCAAACTTTTGGGGCACTAGCACTGATATTTATCACTGATTTTTATGTATATATATTTTATTTTATCCTTAATTAGTTATTTATGCTTAATATTTGTATTTATTGACCAGTGTTTCAGCACATAGTTACAGTTCTTATTACCCTTCTATCTGTGTTTGTATGTCTTCCTCCCATTTAGATTGTAAGCTCTACAGGGCAGGGACCTCCAACCTCTTGTGTCAACCACAACCTGGCACTTAAAGTGAAGTATCCTTGTGATATTATTCTTGTATTGTATAATGCACTTTTCCCTTGTCTGTATTATTATTATATTGCTAAATTGTACAGTACTGCATACATGGTGCTTTATAAATACAATTATACACATATACATACATACAGTTTTATAAAATGCAGACTAAACTACAAATAGTCTTCATATTCACCATAGAGGGAAGTTTTGGTCTTGGATTTTTTTTTTACTGTTCTATTTTTTCCAGTTCTGTAAATGACTTCTCATAAAGCTTATTGCAATCCAAAGAAATGTGAGAGGAAGTGTGACAGGAAGAAAAGGTAATTTGGAGCAGCCTCAGCATTTAAATACCCCCCAAAAAAACACATATAGTATTTGAGACTATTATTAGAGCAGGATTTAATAAGTGCAAGAAGTAGGCTTCTGCTCTGAAATTCTAATAGTCGCTAAAGAACAAAATGAAAACATAGGATTATTATTTAGTTTTAGAAAAATTAATAAGGGCTCAGATATAGTCAATAGAAAGGAAAAATATTATGCATGTTCCAGCACGTCACAGGGCTCAGTAAAACAACAGAGTTGGCAGGCGTTTGTTTGTTACATTCATTTGGGAAAGGGAAAATATATAGTATATAATGAAAGGGAAAATAAAAACAAATCAGAATCAATTGTAGTAAATGGAATGTACTGTAGTCGTTTATGGATTTGGCAGGAACAGGCATGCTGTAGATTATTTATTCATTCTTATGTTTTACCCAGTAAATTACTTAGGACAAATTGTTACTTGCTGAGAAAGTATTCCAGAGAATACAGTATCTTTCTTCCCAGTATAGGCAAAAGTTTCATGCATGATCTGGTGCAGAACCAAATACATCTTGTGGTCTTTCACACTATCCACTGCTTCAGTCAGTATTCTGCACCACCTGGTAGGTTGAATAAATTAGCATGTGTAGTGAATGGAACTTACGGTATATATATAAATATTGTGTGGGGAGCAGCAGTGCCAGAAGCATCAGTGAAGGGTGGGTGGCCATGCAACATCCCCAAATCCTGGTGCCTCAAGCGGCAGCCTGTTGTGCTCACCCTTAGAAATTGGCCTGGTTTTTGGAATAAGTATCCAGATAACAAAGAATATATTTAAGATATTTTTAAATAATTTCAGGATAACATGCAAGGATTTGAGATATTATTATTAAGTTTATCTTACTAGTCCTTAAAGGTGATGACGCAGTCATTATGACTGAAAAATTCCTTTGGAGAGATTTTTGTGCAGTCGCATGACTCTACTGATGCAAGTCTATGGAGACCTGCAGGAAATAGTCTGTTGCCCTGCACAAAGGCACGACTAGCCTAGCGTTCAGTCTAAGGCAACAACAACTTTATTACATAAATGATAACAAAAAAAAAAGAGTCTTCCTAGGAATGAAATTGCAGATATCCCTTCAGTAACCCACTTATTCATATTACTGCAACTAAACTGATTCATTCTATTTTTTATGTTTTGTTCACTGATCCTACCTGCTGTCAGACAACAGTATCTTTTCCATACATATATCTGGACCTTCAAATACTTTCACTTAACTTTAAATGGCTATACACTATTAGAGAACTGTGCTAGGTTTTCTATCTAGAAATTGGCATTTCATGCTGTGATTTATAATGGTTCATCCAACTTGTAGATGGTATTCTGTTTCAGTTGCCACTTTCTGCAGAGAACATATCTCTGAGACCCAGTCTGTATGGAGCATATGCAAACCCTGCTGAATGGACAAAATCCACAGATACTAAAAACTCTCTGCAGCGCACTCTGTTCTAAATTAGTGTCCAATTCTATATCTTTTTATGCTGCTTTCTCTTGGGAGTCCGCTTCACACCCCCACTGATGAATCTTCAACAAAAATCTGTGTTTGAGAATGCGCAAAGAATACACTTCATAGTGCATTAAACGTGACTAACAAGTCTACTTAAGTGATAGGAAACCAAAAGTCCTAATATTGCTGTGTTGAATGCTGAATATAACCACAAAATGTGACCATTGCACACAGGATGCTCTCAATCTGTGCGCTCACCAGATGGCCTTTCTGTATAGATATATAATACTGATATCATCTCATGTAGGTCATTTTCTCTGTATTAAGCCTCTAGAGTCTTATAAGAATAGACAGCAACAACTCCTCAGGAATTGTGACACAGCTGTTGCCATTTGTAATTGTATTTAGACATTTTGCACATTGGTTATCCCTTCCATGCTCCCAGCCTCCTTAAGGCCCACTAGGAATTATGTTAAAAGAACAGTAACATCAAACAATGTAAATACCTCCAATGCAATCATATTCATTACACATTCAATCTGTTCTTCCAAAAAGTTTAAATTGTGTCTAGAGCTTTAGAGATTGGGCTTTTGGGCATACTTCTTAAATGTGTATTTTCTAAAGTACCATAGAAACCAATGGGACTGGGGGAGGTCTGTTTAACAACATGGCTTCTATTAGTAAATATGTATGTATAATTTTATTTATAAAACGACACAAATTTACGCAGCGCTGTACAATTCAGTGATACAATTACAATACAGACAAGGGAAAAGTGAATTAAACAATACAAGTAAAATATCACAAGGATACTTCAAATTAAGTGCTAGTTTGTGATTGACACAAGAGGATGGAGGTCTCTGCCCCATGGAGCTTACAATCTAAGTGGACACAGTCAAAGCAATACAATTCACAAATTTAACTTCAAAGATAACATATTTACAAGTGCTGTATTTAAGTAAGTGAAATTCCAATCCAAATGAGACTTTATATTTTTAGTGTTACTGGTCCTGAAATGTCAGTACTTCTTGTACTAAGTAGCTTAACATTATTAGTCATAAAAATTGTAAAAATGCCAAAGATATGAATCAGCATATCTTGTAAGTCATCTTATTATTGCAATACTAGATAGCTTCCTCTTTGTCTTGGTAAATCTGAATTAGGGCAGATTCATTGACGATTCAGGGTTTACAGACGTCTGATTACATTTTAGTGTTTGAGGTAATGAGGACCTGTTGCAATAATGTTACAGAGGACAAATAATATGCCTTATAGTTGATGTTACAAATACAACACCTCACACATCTGTTCACTGTCTTGGACTGTACTGAGGTGGTAACAACTTAAAAATACACCCACATAAGTATTTTATGACATCAGCCTATGGTCCAATAAGCAGTCTTTCACCGGGTGTTTTTTCTTTCACAGAAACCCAGCTAGCAGTGCTCCCAATGACCTTCTTTATAACTGCTCAAAATTCAGGCTTAGGCAGTTTCAGTGTAAAATCGCATATGTCTGAAATTGTACTTAGTCCACTGATGGTTATAATGAAACTGAATGAGTATTGGACTGGAGTGACATTGGCCCTCACAAGGCCTGGAGCACACTGGGAATTTTCCCAGTGTACTGGTAGATCTGTCCAACACTGAAGTGAATCAGAAACCTTATTTGGCAGCTTGATCTTGTGCTCCCAATATATTTATCCCAAAAACCATCCAATCCCTATATTTGTTGTATTTTACTACAAGTATTGCCACACTCTTCACAAACAGAACTGGAGAGAAAATGCACAGAAGACACTAATAGAGCCTTATCAAACTATTAAATCACAAAACTGATGAAAAACCAAATCCACCACAAACAGTGTGCAGTGAAAAAATGAGGCACCAAAACAGTATATACAGTAACAAACACCAGCCACTAGACAAATTGGAGGCTTACCAGATGTATTGGATTGAAATCATCTTATCATATAATCAGATGAAACTGGCAATATCCAGCAATACTAAACAGATTGAAGAGATAAGATCTTATATGTATCTCATTGTTTCATAAAGTTGTCCATAAATATAAACAAGGGAGTAAAAACAGCTTCAAACAAACAGCAGTGTCATAAGCTTCTGCAGATCGATTTCACAGCAGGTAATACAGAAAGAGTAAACATGTATTCCTCACCCAACGCATTTCTCTGTGCTGCCCACAGCTTCCTCCTCAGGGGTAGAATGATGATAATACCCCTGAGAATGCTGTGGGCAACACAGAGAAACGCGTTGGGTGAGGAATATATGTTTACTCTTTCTGTATAACCTGCTGTGAAATAGATCTGCAGAAGTGGTGGATTTGGTTTTTCATCTATTTTGTGATTTAATACTTTGATAAGGCACTATTAGTGTCTTCTGTGTGCTTTTTCTCCAGTTCTGTTTGTGAAGATTGTTTTTTGGAGCGGGTGAAGAGATTTATTAGCAAAGAGAAGAGCGGCACTCATCATTGGTGATACAAGGACTTTTACATTTTTATTATATATATTTTTGTATTTTTTCACATACTTTATATTTGATATTAGTTGTTTTTTGTTAGTTTTAGTGCTGCTTTCACTTATTTTCCTTTTACTGTTTAGTAATTGGGTTTTTGGTTGTATTTTACTATTGCTACACTCTTGTTGATGTAGAAAACAAAAGGAAGTGATTAACAGAGTTTATTGAAGTGTGCTGGTCTTTCTTAGAATACAGACAGAGCATATTGATTGTTAGTGATGATTTTCCACTCTCCATAACTGTAATTTTAAAACAAACTACTCTTATGACTTTCATATTCAGAAAATGCTATAAGTTTGTCGAATTGTTAAAATTTAATTGCAATTTTTGGCTTTAAATACTCCAGTACTGGGATACCTGCACTCTTATTATACCACAAATGTCAACAGAAAACACATTGGGGGTTATTCACCAAAGTCTGAATTGTTGTGTATAGGTGTGAATTCGCCAGCTAAAGACAGTCACAATAGACTGCTATTGTCGCAGTCGCGTCTTTATAATGAGAATATTGTTGTAGTTGCAACTTTACTATGGAAAATTTGTCACAGTTGCGACTTTACAATGGGAGAATTGTCGCAGTTGTGGATTTGCTATGGGAATCCACTGTTTGAGAATTCGACAGTTGAATTCACACCTTAGTGAATAACATAGGCATGTGCACGGGGTGTGCCTGGGAAAAGTTGCAGGAAAGTTGCAACTTCAACAATATTCCCAGTATGAAGTCACGACTGCAACAGTAGCCATCTATTGGGAAGTGTGCAACCGTCGCTAGTTGGTGAATTCACACTTTTATGCAACAATTCAGACTTTAGTCCATAAATCCCTAAGTAGGAGTCCCTTCCAGTGTAATGATCTCCTTTTAAATTATTAATTGCCAAATCATATTTCTTTTAAGATAAAAAGTGAATGTATTCCTTGACCGTGCATATTTTTTGTATT
>WMED01029991.1:0-10174 GCA_019650415.1 Pipa parva
CCAAGGGGTGGTTCGCCCAGGGCGCAAATCTAGCCAGGACTGGCCCTGCCTGCTAGAGAGAGCAATTGTCCATCTTCATCACCGCTTTTTTTATTAAAGTAACAGTTTAGTCATGAACATTGTGATACTTTCTTATTGGCCTAACAGTCAGTTTAGATAGACAAGCTTTCAGAAGGTCTGTCCTCCCTTTCTCAAGTCTCAAGCAATACTCATATATAAATATACTGTATACTGTATACTGTATATAAAACATAATTATAAGTTAACATGTAGGCAGCTAATTTTGTTATAGGAGACTATTATAAAGGAATGATTGGGAAAGTCTAAGATCAAACATGCAAAACCAGAATCTGCCTGCAGCCTAGGGTTCCAATTAATTCCCTAAAAATAAACATCTCTAGCATAAATTAACTATTATTAAAAGCACTTTCAGAAATATTCAGATTGAATAATGAATATATGCAAGCAAATAGGAAACTGCATATTTCATACGTCTCCCACGCATAAGCCAATGATAAGTTTGCCAAAAGTAAAGCAGCTGTGCAAGAGTGTTTTAAACGGAATATTTGAGTATTGCCTTTAATATGTGGCCAACACCTTCAGTTATCTAACTGTGCCATGCTTGTTGTTGTGAATGCAGAGTTCTGAACGCAAATTCTTGTGGAAATCAGTGTTTCCTTATGGTTTCATGAAAAATAAGGATCACAATAACATTTATTTGAAACATCAATATTGGAACCACCAAAAGCAATATTTTCTGAAAAAGCACACCTTTATCTATCTGGGTATGCCAAGCTTGTTATTGTCACGTGTTCTGGTGCTTTAAACATGACCTTTGAGATAATAAACAGAGAAGTGCTGTAACTATAACTTGAAGTGCAGGGAAATACACACAGGGAACCACGGGACTGGATGCCACTTAAGGAACTGGAGCACCCAACGACTGTCACACCTCTAGAGGAACTAAGGTGTACTGAAACAGGAACAGGTAACAAGTGAGGTAAAAGTGCAAAACAGAAGGAAGTGGATTCTCTTACCACAGTGGGGTTGACACAGGATAACTCAGGGGCGCGGAGTCTAAGGAGGGCCAGGTCTTCACCTTTAACCCCCGCAAGGAGGTACTGGTCTTTTCTGCAGGCACCTCCCAGGTCGCGGCCCTGGGGTTAACCCCCACTGGTGGCAGCTTGCTGAAACACAGGACGAAGTCCGGAACTGCTGAACTATAACACACTGTATCTTGTAGAGTGAGCTCTTCCGTTAAGAGAGTAATCCGAAACACTGTAGCTGTCAGGAAGGCTGAAGAAAGCTGTCTTGAGGAAGCACCATCAACTTGACCGAAGAGCTGACACATAGCAGAAACCAGGAGAAGCTTAAGCTGAAACAAAACCTCTGACAAGGTACAAGCAGCACAGAAACGGTGAACCAGCAGCAACACAGTAGGAATCCTAATATGGCTGACATAAGATGACAAAAACGCTAGAGCACTGAGAAGCAGTGCTCAGCCCCTTTTGAATCTGTCGCCGCTGAGGCTCCAGATTGGAGGACAACCCGGAAGCGCTAGGGAGAAGCGCATCTCCCAATCAGAGCCGGCAGTTCACGAGCAGCGCATCAGCTACAAGCGCTGCTCGTTACAGTTATTTTGGATGAAGAAATGTGGTCACAGTCCTGCAAATCAGTTTTTACTGCCAGTTTCTTTATATTAATTTCCTAAAAGATATGTAAAATCAACATTGGAAAATAAACATGAATAAACATTAAAATCAATTGTTATATTTAAAGGTCAATGGCTCTTAAATAATGATAGTAATGATTCCCAATATGAATGGCTATGAGTGAGCACACAAACACAAAGGTAGGAGCAGCAGCACACAGAGGTAGTGCCTAATTAGTGATTCTTGGACAGAAAACATACGCTTAGTCTGAAAATATCAACAATCTGGGGTTTGCATGAAATTATGTAGCTCTGACTGTACACTGGCGAATGTATGGAGCCATGGGGTGCACTTTGTGGAACCACTGTCAGAACTCTGACATGCATTCTGGGGCTCTACAAGGCAATATCTGGTGTTTCAGGGCAAACATAGTTTATAGGAGGCACAGATGCATTGTGGGAATGCCTTTGTTGGACAATTCAGAGTCATCAGATACTACAAGAGACTGTCACGTAAGACTACCCAAAAGCCAGGGGAACCACAGGGAATTCAGTCCCAGAATGCTCTTCTGCCTATAACAGCCACCTCTGGCTTTGGAAGGAGTCCTCTGCTGCTTGGGTGCTTCCAGGTCTTAAAGGCACAAGATTCCCAATGGTTCCACAAAGGAGCAAGGTTGCCAAATGTTACACAGTGGAAGCAAAAAGGAAAAGTTGTCGTACAAGTTGGGTCAGTAACAGATTGGAGAATACAGAATCAGAATCAGGAAGCAGGAGCATAGTCAAAAACAGGCCAGGAATCAGGAACCAGGAAGTAAGAGCCAGGGGCAGGATACAGACAATACATGTGTTTATCATGAGTGCATTAGGTGTATATAATTAGTTCACAAAAGAGAAAAGAGTAAAAGTGAAAAATACTTTATCCAACTTGAATTTTATCATAACTATCATGTTATAGTTCCCCTAAATGTTAGCAGATATGAAAGCAAATACTGCAGAACTGTAAGGAACTATGATTCATGTGGGTGAAATTTATTAAAGGCGAAGTGAACGATCCATCGAATTTTTGATAGATCGATTGAAATTTCAAAAATTTGTTCGATCAATCGGTAAAATTTACGACTTTAATAAATTTCGCCCCTAGACTGCTTTGAATCAACAAATGGACTTTTCTGGATTTGAAATGGCTGCTCATTTTACTCTTCCAGGGCTGATGATTAAAACAATCAGGTCTGTTTATTTTTGAGAAATGTATACTGCACAGACTGGCTATATTATATATGTATGTATAATCTTATTTATAAAGTGCCACAAATATACTCAGCGCTGTACAACTCAGTAATACAAAATATAGTACAGACATGGGAAAAGTGCATTAAACAATACAACTATAATATCACAAGGATACTTCACTTTAAGTGCTAGATTGACACAAGAGGATGGAGGTCCCTGCCCCATAGAGCTTACAATCTAAATGAGAGGAAGACTTGCATACACAGATAGAAGGGTAATAAGAGCTGGTTATATTATGCTTTCTATAACATCTGGGGAACTTCTTATAACATCATGACTGTTTCCAAAATGGTGCCAATATCTACATTGCAGTATCTGTCATTATTAGTACATATTCACCTTTGTTTCTGTGTAGACATTAAAAAGACCTTTACTGCTGGTGCCAGTTGGATCCTTTAGACAGACATGTTACATATTCTTTCATTTTAAATTACGGTTTAGGTTAAAAATAATCACTTTTATGCACAAGGCTTACTGTAACAAACATAATAAATCTCTATGCCAGTAAAGATCCATGCTTATGAAGTTTTCTCTCCTCCAGATCAATACCTAATGGTATTACACGTGTTATCTGTACGCTGCTTAGAGATTGTGGTTAAAGAGTCTCTATTTTATCTGTCAAACAAGTCAAGTTGAGCTTTTAAAACAGATAATCATGGATGCTTACCCATGCAATGTACAATGGACTTACCACTTATCAGACATGGAGATTATAAAGATATTTGGTGTTAAAGGAATTGCATTGCTGAAACATCACTAGAGCTAAATAAGCAGGCTGGATGTTACTACGTTTAGTGCCTGCCACACATTCCTGGGAACCTGTCCCCTGGAGAGTTTGGAAATGAACTACTCTGACCAGTGCAGGAGGTCATGATGTGATAAACTCCCCAACTAAGGCTGAGCTTGTTGCAATAGATCCCACACAGGCTGTAACATAACAAGCTGCAATTTGTTAAGGAGTTCATCGCAACAGACTTGCACTCAGCTACAGCAGCAGAATTTACAAACTCTCCAGGGTTTATTCATCAAAGTCAGAATTTAACTTTCAAAGTCACTTCAGGTCACTACACTGGGATATTCATTATTGTTTACTCCTCCTTATTCACTAAGCATAACAAAGTGGCGAATGTCGTTAGACACTGTCTCTTGTGTAGCACAGCGTGGAGAGTCGAACAGCCATCATCCCCCTTATTTGCCACTTTGATCTAGAGAAGGAAAACTTTAGAATGTGACACAATACACATTTGCTACTTTGACAGACTCTGACATTTGATGACTCAGTGAATTACCATACATGCACACAAAGTAATGTGAAGAGCTCCTTAAGTCTGTATCTGCCATAAGTGTCCATATTGTTCACAAATTCACCATATTGAGACGTTGTTGAATATGCGAAGATTGGAAAATGGCAAATGAATATGAATTCAGACTTTTACACAACTTGAACTTTCATTAATAAGTTCCTCTAAGTGAGAAGATTGCAGCTATAATGACATGTGGCTAAAGTAATCTACCCAGCATACATCTACATTTATTTAGAAAACTGACACGTTTGAAAACCAGTTTGCATGACTCAGGGGGGAATTCACCATTCAGTGAAGTGAGCTCCGAAGCCTTCGGCTCACTTCGCAAATGGTATTTTGCGCATGCTGATGTCCTGCGTGCGGACATCAGCATGCGCATTAAAGGGAGTCCTGTCTCTTCGAGACCAAAAGAGTTGCCATGCCGAGACGGGAATCCCTTTAATGTGCTCGTTGATGTCCGCGTGCAGGACAAATAAAGACAAATAAATTAAGAATCAATGTTGAATTCTCTTTTAGTCAAAGAGAATAATTATGCCAGCATTTAGGGTTCCCTTCCCTTTGTGATGGACACAACCAGCTAGAATATCCTTATTGTTGCAAGCAGGTTTATTAATGGGCATACTGCAGCCTTTCAGCAGTCTACGTATGCTGTATGGAATATGATTACAGATTAGCAATTCCACATGTGCATTTATACAGCACTTCTGTTTAAAGGCAAATATAAAAAATACCTAGCACAGGTTTGTATGAAATTCAATATAAACATTGCGTATTTTTGTTGCTAAACCATTTTTTAAAGAGAAATGTCTCATGCTAGGGTTTCCACCTCATCCCTTTAAAACTAAACACATCTAAAAAGCACACGGTGGTGCTGATTTGAAATTGATTTAGAGGCTTGATACAACGTGCAACAGGTTTAAGAGATGGAGCACTGGATCAGTACTGCAGCATATAGGTTTTATATGTGTTTTGCTTTAAAGGGACGAGGTGGCAACTTTATCTCATTCATATTTGCTAACATTTTGCTGAAAGAGGCAAGCAAATAATCGCAGCGCTAGGCTCTTCTGATTTGTAGCCAAGTCTTACTCTTCTTTTGATGTGAAGGCATGGTTTTCTCAGCATTATAAACAAGATTTAAATCTAGTGAAAAGGTCTTAGAACAGTTGTTTACTCTATAATGGTTTGACTCACAGTGCACCTAACTGAAGAATAAAAGGTATATAGATTTACCTTACTATTTTTTCTCTTCTGTCAGACGCATACCAGGATTTCTCTCAGACCAATGTTTTCTTCCAGTCTCTACAAGTGACATTGTGTTTCTTCTTGCTCTCAGTACTGTGTGATCCTAAGTTTGTAATACTGTAATCCAACAGGTATGTCTGGCCTCCACAAATCCGAATGCTACTCCAAGTGAGGGGCAAAAGTCACTTAGTACTTTACACATTCAGTGAAAGAAATATATATATCACAGAAGTGACTTTCTTCTGCCTAAATAATCTCCATCTTCTGGACCTATTGGTGGATATTGTGCATTACATTATTACTCATTTTATGTTCATGCACACTTCCTTGGATATATTAGAGGATCTATCCTCAGGCAGAATTTATTACATGTTGTGTCATTTACTTGTCTAATAGGGTACTGAATGCTAACAGATTCCCTTGTAAAATAATGTAAAGTAAACATGAACGATTGAAGGTCAACATGAACACATAGTTCACTCATTCAAAAACTGGAAAAAAATATAAAAAATAAAACCAATTGCAAATAGAAAAGGTCAAAAATCCCATGACTTTACATGACTGAAAGACAAATATTCCAATATTTGCAGTCTTATTAAGTTTCACTGCCAAAACTTATGTAAAAACACTTTTATGTGGCATTTAAAGAGAAACTGGCATTAAGGCCTTGGAGATTCTAGCTTATGTTCATATTGTGTTTCTTCAATAGGTGACATGTCATTTTGTTCCAACAAAAAATGTAACAATAGAGGTCAGGGAAGCCAGGACCTAATGTCTATTGTAATAGATGGTTTCTGTTATTTCAAGATGGAACCATTAATGGTAGCCTTTAAAGCCTAAGCCAATGTGCCTGAACCAGCAAATGCCTTTTCACCACTGTATCTTATGGAGGTATTATATATACATTTGCAGTTTTGGTGTCGCAATCACAAAATATTATATGGGCAGCTCATCTACACTTGTACAAAAAGATCACTAGAAAGAAGCGGTTAAATATAAAGGTTTTCAAATTACATAATTCATAACATTGCTTTCCTAAACACACAGAATGAACTATGGTCTTTACGATCTAAAGTACTTACTTTCCTGCATAAAATATATTTTATCATTCTTGTCTAGTGATCCTGTCACTTAGAGGGGATCTACAAAAATGTCAAATGCAGTAGGAGAAATGCTTCTAGATTGATTATTTTTTTGGTTAATGCAAGATTATGTACAATTCAGGGGACAACTATTAGAATAAGCAGGACAATTTTTTTTTATATAAAAAAATGAGTTTACAGATGATATGATCTGAAAAACATTTTCTTTCTATTTATATCTGATATTTTGCCCACCGGCAATAATTTATAATGAGAGGTTCATTAGTATTGTATCTATTACATACATTTTCAGAAAACAAGAAAAGACAAGTTCCTTGTGTTACATTTAAAGTAACAGTAAATATGTAAACAACACAACAAAAATGAATAAACTGTACTTTTTTCAAACCTTCCCTAATTTTTTTCCCGTAGACGATTCAAGATTTCAGCTACATTTTTATTACTTATTTTCCAATAAATATAAGGTTTTAATTTTCTAGACTGGTAATTGTGTGTTCAGTATAAGAATTAGCTTTGTTATGAAATCCCTTTATTCTGTTTAACAATACAAAAGATGTAGCAAAGATGCCTAATAACACATTGCCATAGTGTCCTTGAATTCTTTCCATCATCTTAGAATTACACATTATTTTTATAAATTGACAAAGTGTGTTCTGCAATATTAATATCACATTTATACTTCACATGGATAAATAAAAATGTTTGCAATGCATCAGGGGAAAAAGTGCATATAATTGTTGGGATAAAATGTTACAAGCTATTTAAACTTGGAATGCTTGGAAGTGTATTCATCACAAATAAACAACTCCTACATAAAATGTGGTATGTGCCTCCATCAGGCTGCATATATATATATATATATATATATATATATATATATATATATACTGTATATATATATATGTATCTGGGCAGTGTGGCGGCTCAGTGGTTAGCAGCACTGGGTTCTGGGTTCAACTCCACCCTGGACTTCATCTGCATGGAGTTTGTATGTTCTTTGACACCTGCGTGGGTTTCATCTGGGCACTCTAGTTTCCTCCCACAATCCAAAAACATACATCTGTGTCTGTCTATGTGTGTGTGTGAGTGAATAGGGAAACTAGATTGTAAGCTCCGTGGGGCAGGGACAGAATTGAATGATGAATCTCTGCAAAGCGCTGTGTAATATAGTAGCACTATATAAATGAATAAATACATACATACATCTGCCAACAAATACAGACAGATAAAGGTTGCAATGAACTTTGCCTGACTTACTGTAGTTAAAATGTTTCTTAAGCAGTAAGCCAGAGACTTAGCTTGGATTGACCTATAGATGGCCTTTCTGTATTTTTTTTTTTTTTTTGCAGCAACATCTGCAATTTTATCATCTCTGCTGCCATCTCCTGGCAATTCTTGATAATTGGCAATATTCATTTTTCTCCATTAAGGATTTCCTTGAATGGACTGGGATTAGCCAGAGAGCATTGCACATGAGTCATCGTTGTAGGCCAGGTGATCTGCTTAGTAAAAGAAGGAGTTCTGGATGATTTCAGCCCAGGTTATGCTAGAGAGTGAAAAGTGACAGAAAGGCCAAGGGATTGTAAGCTCTTATGGGGTAGTGACTTCCAACCTCCTGTGTCAACTACAACCTAGCACTTAAAGTGATGTATCCTTGTAATATTTTACTTGTATTTTTTAATGCACTTTTCCCATGTCTCTATTGTACTTGAGTTGCTGAATTGTACAGCACTGGGTAAATTTGTGGCACTTTATAAATAAAATTAGATATACATACATACAAGAATCCTGCTAGGAGTAGCTGGTGGGTAGAAGGCACTAGGACATCTGGAGAAACAGTATACCTAGGTAAACGCCAAAAGACCGAAAGCCTTGCAGTGTCAAGGTAAGAACATTGACTAATGGTCTGCACAAGAACCCCACTTGGATTTACTGCTGTTTCCCTAAGTTTGAATCAACATGATGTGATGTGTAAACATTAAACATAATAGCATATTGTGACTTTTTGTGTAACGCTGTATGGTTCAGCCTGTATGGTTTAGCCTGTATGGTTCAGCCTGTATGGTTCAGCCTGTATGGTTCAGCCTGTATGGTTCAGCCTGTATGGTTCAGCCTGTATGGTTCAGCCTGTATGGTTCAGCCTGTATGGTTCCTACCTTAGAAGTTATGCAGTCACACTCTTGTTTGATCGGTGAACAACAGTCTTTCCCCTGTTCCATGATTTAAATGAAATATTAATGACAAATCTGTAACATTGTGATTACAACAGTGCTGAAGAAACAAGCTGCAACTTTGAAATGGAACAGGGTTTCTTTGCGATGTAGTTAAATATTGTTATTTGTAACTAGGATATAGTACAGTAAAAAAGTTGAGCCGGTATATCATAACTAGCAATGCAAGTACTTTGAAGATTAGCATTTCTATTGGTCAATGTACATAGGCACTTTGTGTTTTAACAGGACTATTTTGGTTTAAGTGGCAAATTGCATTGAAAAGGTTGTCATCAAGGTAAATTTCAATCCTCAGCACATTTAGACCATTTTGCCAACTTATCACCTTTTTCTTTCTTTTTACCTTCCTTTCACATTACTTTTTAATTATACTGAGGATTGTTTGCTATTCCTGACCTTGTGTTAACCATTATTTCTTTATTCTGTACCACTACAAAATGGCTTCGCTGAAATTTGCGCAGTTTCTTAGTGATACAGACCATTATGAAAGAGGAGATACTGTGATCACGCTGGTATGACCTGGGCAATGACAATATTTCCAGTGTGACACTAGCCTTAAACCGTGCAAGAATTTTTAATATTCAAACGCCTTCTAATTGATGAGGCCTGTTCTAGTTGTATAAATCTTTGGCACTGTTTGTCTGAAATTTGATTTCATTTCCACCCTGTAGAAGAAATCACCTTAAAACAACTCAAAGTATAATTTGTTTCATTCTTAAAACATAGTTCAAATCAGCTAACAGTGGTTAAAATCGTTATGTTTATTCAATTTTGTTTGAAAGTGATAGGTCATTCTATGCCTGTTTTACATTTTACTTCTATGTTACAAATTTGTTTCACTCCCTCCAATGGAGTTAAACATTGTAACCACTGCTAGCTGATGGCTCTTTTATCAAGATTATGCAATGCCTTGCTTTAATCATCCATATCACACTGCTGGCCGACCCTAAGCATTATATTAAATTGTTTATTGTAGCCATGTGTTCCATATTATACAGCTGCTTTTTTCACCTTAAATTTAGCTGAGCGAATTAAGCATTAGTTATTCTAGCAGGGTCGTACAGTGCAAAGTTAACGATGTTATAAGTGAAGGAAATATGAAATAACTGTTTTTCATAATATTTACCATCCAGCACTTTTTAATCTTTATACTTTCAACAGCAAACTATGGACTGACAATCTGACATTAGCCGATTCTGAATTTAATCATAAAGTGCAGCTGCATAGTAACTTTACTTTACCTTCATTGCCCCATGATCAGGATTGCAGCAGTTATACTGACCGGACATGGCACCAGAGCACCCGAACAGTTGTTTCCACACCGTCAAGGGGATTGGAGCGGTCAGTATACAA
>WMED01029992.1:0-10174 GCA_019650415.1 Pipa parva
ACTCACACTCTATTCAATGTCTTACACACAAATACACACCGTCTCTAAACACACACACTCTATTCAATGTCTTACACACAAATACACACTGTCCCTAAAGAAACACACTCTATTCAATGTCTTACACACAAATACACACTGTCCCTAAACACACACAGTCCAGACATTATCTCCTTTGCACACACAGTTCAGTTGCTCCCAGGCCATTGTGAGTTGTCATGTAGTGGACCCCAGATGCCGTGCAGAGACCTCTCATGACCCCTCCCCCAATTGCTGTTCTTTGCATCTCAAGATGATGTACAATGAATCCCATTCAGATGATGTGTACTGACTCCCCCCTAAAATGTTGTGCGGCCAGGCCCACCTAGACCCCCCTCTCCAACTGCTGTACAGTAACCCAAGATGATGTGCAGTGGGCCTCTCCAGAATCTATGCAGTTCCCCTCTAGATCTCCCCCAGATGGCCTGCAATGGAATATGCTCTTCCCATATGCTGTACAGCAGTTCTCAGTCTTCCTACATGGAGCAGTACTGCAGATTTCTACGGATTGGACAGAAAGACCCAATCTCTTTCCAGGTTTCTAATTTAGTGCACTAAAGTGCCTGAAGTTGCCACTATAGGGGAGCAGAGGCAGTAGAACTGCAGCAGTACCTCAGATAGCAAGACATAGTACTCCTGCAGTAGAAGCAGGGACCACGGCCCACCGGTGCTGGAGCTCACTGGGATTTTTCATTGTGTCCTTATAATCCTGCCTTACCCTGGACATGAAAATATGTGATTAGCTTCCATCACCATCCCTACTGAGTAAAACTCAGGATAGGTTTTACTTCCCCTTTAACAGTCCTCCTAGAGATTAATGTATATGCCTACAAAGCCTACAAGGCTTCTGTTCGAGTAGGTTACAGTGGATGAATGTCTACTTGTTAAGTGCAATGGACATTACCTTGAGCTATGAGGTCTTTCTCCTATGGTTGCATGGCCCTAAATAAGAGGCTGAGGTTGAATAGAATACACATTTCAGCTTAAGGGAGTGTTCCTTCTATTGGCTATAAGCAGAGAAAAGGACAGTAAAGCTTCACTTCATATCAACAGTCAAATTTGGGTGAAATTTATTAAAGTGACTATACTGAGAGAAAGCTCGGGTTGATCTCTTGAGATTCCATACAAGATCTCGAGATTGAGTTTCTCGATCTCGACTTTTCGAATTCTTTTCCATGGATAGGTAGCCATGCTTTACGTTAGAAGCATGGCTACCTTTCTATGGAAAATACTGAAAATTCGTGATTGCAAAACATGATCTTGTGAACAAAATATCGCAAGAATAAAATGAGATTTCTATCAGTAAAGTTGTAAAGACCCAGAGCGGTCTTTCCGACTTTGATAAATTTCATCCATTTAAAGAATTAAAAAAAAAAAATCAAAAGAATCTTGAGAGAAAAAAATAGTATAAATAAATATTTTATATTTCAAGTATGTTCTATGCAGGTTAAAATACCTTTTAAAGGGGTACTATACCCTATAACAATTGGATTTTAATATACAGTGGTACCTTGAGATATGAATTTAATCGTTCCGTGACCGAGATTGTAACTCAAGACAGTTCGTATCTCAAACCAATTATCCCTTTTTGAAATAATACATATGAAATGAATCCTTTCCAGCCCCAACAGCTCGTATCTCAAGTTTCAGCTCATATCTCAAACAGGAAACTGGTCCGAATCGCAACTCGTATCTCAAGTTTCAGCTCATGTCTCAAACAGGAAACCGGTCCAAATCGCAACTCGTATCTCAAGAAATTCGTATGCCAAGAAGTTCGTATCTTGAGGTACCACTGTATATATATATATATTATCGCAAACCTAGCATTTTTGTAAATTTTAATATACATTTTTTTTTAGGTTTCGTTTTCTTGCTATCACCACCTAAAATGGGCATTTTCAGAAGTAGAATTTTGATGGAAAACTCCATCTGAGCATGCTCACCACAGTGAGTTTGAACAGAAAGTGAAGAGGATCACTGGACTATGCACAGCAGGAGACAGCACTGGATAATATAATCCCGATAGGCAAGTATTTTCCCTCTCCCCCTTGCAAATCACCCCTTGACCAAATTACCTTTTACTACTCCTTTAAACTATTCACTCTACAGGCAAGTGAAAATATCCTACAGGACTCCTAGTTCCCCCCCCCCCCCACCCCACATTACCCAGAGAAGTGATTTTCCCATTTGCCGTGTACTTCCCCCCATTCCTCTCCAATTTCAAAACTGCTTAAGGCTTTCAAATCTAGAAAACTAATAAAATTGGATATTTTTGTTTTAGTAAGAAAAGCAGAAAATAACTCACAATGTATCTGCTTCTTAAAATAAAAACACTCAGCAGTGAATCATTAAATTCCTTTAGGAGAATGTACATGGGAACGAGTTATAATCTATCATTATGGCACATAATTATTCTCAGTCTCTTTCCTGAAATAAATCCATTTAATAGATATCTTCCATGCCCATGAACTTATCTGAGCCTTATTTAAATACAGTGGGAGATATTAAACGCTTTGCATGGACCGTTGGGGGCAAATGAGAAATGTTCTTTGTGTTAAAGAAAATAAATAAAAGTTAAAATATAAGCAACAAATTCACATTACCCCAGCATGCTGTACTTGCCCCTATCTGATAATTCCCCAATGAGATCTGTAAAATAACAGACTATGGAAGGGGCTTATTCATCAAAGTGAGAGGATTTATATTGCGAAGAAAAGAACAGTGTCATTAGCCCAGAAATGGGGAAGTGGTGAATTCATGTAAATTCAATCCTTTACACGGCAGACTTTCATGAATAAACCCCTATAGCTACTCTAGGAATAATGATTATTATTGCTAACAATGTTAGCTATACTGCATGGGGACTGTGAAAATATTTCTATGTTTACATACATATTTAAATGGTCTCCCTTATGATATAGTCATAAATGAATATTATAGGTCATGGAAACGCATTCTATGTAATCAGACATTTGTTGCATAGACCAACGGTGGCGATCCTATGGCACACATGTCAGAGAGGGCACATGCACCGTCACCACCACTGCTATCCTTGATCCCCACCCCACTCGTTCAGCGTAGGCCGCAGACCCGAACTGACACTTTTCAGGTTGGATACTTGGCCTACACTGAAGAAGCGCTTGGTAGCCGACAGGATAGCTGTGGCAAAGCTCCTCCCCTACACAGTCGCGATGACATCACTGATCAGCAACTGCATTTCGGGGGAAAGTGCTGGTGAGTGACATCAGTTTTTGGCACTCGGTGCCAAAAAGGTTCGCCACCACTGGTATAGACCAACAGGAGCATATAATGTGTACAGAATTAAACTCAGCTGGTATAAAGGTTTGTCTTACTGTAACTGCATTGGGGAGCAATTTGGTCTCCATTTATTCTGTTGTTGTACTTACAAAATTGTGGTTGCGCGACCACAAATGACATGGCATTTACCAAATGAGGGTATATATTTAGTATAAACTGGAGCTTAAGGGAGAACTAAAACTGATTAACTGGTTAGTGCTAGAGGTGATTGTTAACAGGGGAGGGGGAAAATATTTACAGTTAGAGGATTTAAGCTTCAGTGTTGCTTCCTGCTCTTAATGCGAAGCTCTTCTCTTCTACACCACTGCAGTCCTCTTCACTTCCTGCTCTTAATGTGAAGCTCTTCTCTTCTGCACCGCCACAGTCCTCTTCACTTCCTGCTCTTAATGTGAAGCTCTTCTCTTCTGCACCGCCGCAGTCCTCTTCACTTCCTGCTCTTAATGTGAAGCTCTTCTCTTCTGCACCGCCGCAGTCCTCTTCACTTCCTGCTCTTAATGTGAAGCTCTTCTCTTCTGCACCGCCGCAGTCCTCTTCACTTCCTGCTCTTAATGTGAAGCTCTTCTCTTCTGCACCGCCGCAGTCCTCTTCACTTCCTGCTTCCTGTTAGATTTTTGGTGAGTTGAACATGCTCAGAAGTCGTTTTACATCAGAATTCTACTTCGGCGCATGCTCACTATACAAATCAGGAACTTTAAAAACAGCAGATAAACCATTTTTTTTCCAAGTATTAGTGACCCTTTAAAATAAATGTATACCAAAAAGGGGGGGGGGGGGGGGGGGGAAATGATCATCAGCTTAAACAGCTGAACACAACATTTTCAATAATAAGTCTATATCGATTTCAATGCTGCGCCTTGTCAGGAGTTTGTTACGGCCTCGGGGCATATAAAGAAACCTTTTAATATACCGGGGAGAATTTAGGCTTTAACAGTTAAAATAACAGTGGCTATTATTAGAAATAAGGACAGTTTACTAATGCAGAGTTCAGCGGAAAATCAACCTTGTGTTATTTAGCTCCACTGAGAATGGGATTAAGGAGCTATCCCCCTAGAGAATTCTACATCACGACCCGACTATGGGGGTTATTGACTAAAGTGAGAATTCGACTGTTGAATTCTCAAACAGTGGATTCCTATAGCAAATCCGCAACTGCGACAATACTTCTATAGCAAAGCAACAATATTCCCAATATTTAGAGACAGTAGCAGACTACTGCGACCCTCTTTAGCTGGCGAATTCACACCTTTACGTGACAATTCGGACTTCAGCCAATAACAACCTATACATTTTCCTACATCAAATGCGCTGTGTAGCTCTCGCACCAAACAAGAAAAATCTGCTTTTTCAAGTAATTAAATACAAATTATAAAAAAAAATCTCTTCCCCTCCCATGGGAAAAAAAGCACAACATCTCTCTCTACCCCTTTGTTACAAACAACGTCACTAATTTTTGTACCAAAGATTTTCAGCTACAAATTAGCCACCGCAATGACTGCACTCAATCGCTTTACAGTATTTAAAAAGAAATAAATGGCCTATGGGTTGACCACAAAGTTCCACACTCCTGTAAAACAGGGATTTTCTGGTTCATACTCCACTGTAGAGATTGTATGGAATAAGAAACAGATATAAACACTAGCCAGTAGAGCATTCATCTCTTCCTGATGGGTGAGAGGTCATCTTGACCTTGGACATCATTAAGGTCAAAAACGTCGCTGATCATTTACTTTCATAATCCATTCTAGGACTCCATATACCTAATCTATAACAGTAGTTTATACAGTTGGGTGGCAGGGGCTTACTCGTAGCATCCAGTGCTGGATACTTATTTTACAGCAAAAGCCGGGTCTCCAGGGAAACCCTCACGTTCTCTGGCCCAGTGACAAGCTCTGCCCCTCCTCGTCCAAAACTCTACTTCTTCCTGCTGAAATCCCGCCCCTTCCAGCCCATAAACCCACCCATTCAGCAAACCCAATCCAATAGCCTTGCCCCTTGATGATGCAAATTGTGCCATTAAACCAAAATGTATGCAATATTTATAAACTATGACATACATGACTAACAAGACATGCATTTTTGTGCATGTTAATTCAGAAGTAATAGTGCTCCTTTAATAGCACCTAGAGGGGAATTGTTATTTACTTGGTTATGAAACATTGGGTTTTGTACATTTATTTTTACAGGTTTTTTTTTTTTTTTTTTGGAGAGCTCACGATCTTGTATTATCTAAAGTTACCCTGAAAACAAAGCGAGCGTCTTTTTACGCAACATAGGAAATATGTCTGCAATCAGCAAAAACAAATCACAAAGCAATAATAATAATACTAAGACAAGAATACAAATGTCAAAAGATATTTTTAAAAGAACTTCCCAATCCAAATAGGAGTTTTGTTTCCCTTTTGAGGATACTTGTCCTTTAATTTTGAAAAAAAAAGAAGACCTGAAAGTATATCATTTGCTTAAATGCATATTGCAATAAATTGGCACAGGAATCTCTGTCACAGATAAAGCCAAGCAACCGGTAAGCCAGAGAGTAAGGTCACTTCTAGGTCAAACAAAGAAACACCGTACAGGTCTGCACACCTTCTAATCTCAGGCCGTATAGGGGCCCACTGACCCTTTCACTGCCCGCCTTATGTCGCTATTGATTTTCACTCTCCTTTTGTTGTTTATGGATTTCGTTTTGTTTGTGCTCTGTTTCCATCGCAATGGAGGAGTGATTCATTTAAAAAATGTGTCCCGCCGCAAATGGTAGCCAGTTGCGCATATTCACAAACTTCAGCGATGTGATTATGTATGTAGACAGGCATATGGTAAATCAATTGGTCATAAACAGGCGACTACTTACTGGGCAACAGGCATCAATTATCAGAAGAAAGAAGCCTCAAAGCATTTTGACTAAAGGGGGCTATTCTCTAAAGTCCGAATTCGACTGTCGAATATTCAAACAGCAGATTCCCATAGCAAATCCGCGACCGCAACAATTCTACCATTGTAAAGTCTCAACTGCGACAATTTGAAAGTTGCAACTGTGACAATATTTCCATAGTAAAGTCACGACAAATGTCAAATTCTCAAACAGTGGATTCCCTTGGCAAATCCTGAACCGCGACAATTCTACCATTGTAAAGTCTCAACTGCGACAATACTCTCATTATAAAAGACACGACTGCAACGGTAGCCTTCTATTGCGATTGTCTTTAGCTGGCGAATTCACACCTTTACGCAACAATTCGGACTTTAGAGAATAATCCCCTAAATAGTCTCATTAAATGCAATACTGGTTATATTAGGTTTATTTTAATGGCAGAAAATTCCTAGCTCATTTTGGTTCATCTTTCCTGCCCTATCTGTCAAATGGATGGTTGGCGCCATCCCCAATATGGTGGCACCCACCATTTAGCTGCATCATCATAAACCGCTACAGGAATGTACTAATAGCATCTGCATCCAGTTACCATAGAGGATAAAACCAGATTGCAAACCTCTGTTCCCTACAGCACCCCTAGTGGAGGATGGGAGAGTAAATGAAAAATAATTTATAATGCTGACACACCAACAATATGGTAATTCTTACAGGACTGAAGCCCTGACTAACTACTAACCTAGTAGTGCAATCTTTAAGTCTGCAGAAATATCCCATACATAATGCCACATTATTTTTACGGAATGGCGATTTTTGGTTAAGCATTAATGATTCTTTAAACTAATTCCCAAACTAATTAAATGCCAAGCTAGTGTATTTAGCGCTGCATTTCCGAAAGTAAGAACCGTTTGTTAATTGGAGACTGGACACGCATATGCTGTACCAGCCAGGTGACTGACCCACCTGTAAACGCCGTATATATATATATATATATATATATATATATATATATATATATATATATATATATATATATATATATATATATATATATATATATATAATATATAGGATGCTTGACCAGTTTGCCTGCGCAGGTGGTCTTCCATTTAATCTAACAGGCCAGATGGAAAATGCTTCTAGTGTGCATTAGTGAGAGTGTTATAATTAGACTGTCAATTATTGCAGATGCATGCGAGACTCTCTCATCCATTAATAACCTTAGTAGAAATAGTCGCTAGATAAAGTGAACGCGTATCTAAAAATGGCCTCCTTTAAGGGTTAAAATGAAAACTTTATTTTATTTTTTCGCAAGTGTTACCAAACAGCACAATTTTGTCACGTCAGTAGATTTCATCTTTATTGCTGTTTTTATGCTAATTTATTATGCAGCCAGAACATAGACATTTTGGGGCCTTATTGACTAAAGGAAGAAAAGTTGCATAGAATTCTTATTTCGCATCTGCTAGTCACTTCCCAATGTTCACTTATTGAATAAACTCTGTGAAGTGGCGAATGCGCAATCAATTCGGGGCAGCTACAATAGCCGTGAACTTACGGCGCATGTGTACAGGTACTTCTACTACTGACTTAGATGCAGAGTGTGTCGAAGGTGCGAATTTGACTGGGTGTACTGCTCCGACTTCACCTGCTTGACTTCTCCATTTCAGACTGGTGAATTGGGGGGTTGATGGCAGGGGTCCGGTGTTGCATAACATGACCTTCAGAAGTGACAATGATGACTGCAACTAAGGGGGGAATTCACCATAGTGCGAAGTGAGGTCTCACGAGGCGACTTGAGTGGTCTCGCCAAAACTGGAATCCCTTTAAAGCGTTCGCTGATGTCCGCATCTCAGCTGGACAAATAGCACAAAGGGAGATCCGCTTTCCAGGCGTTAACCGTCCATTTAACAAATCAACTGCTATTTTCATTAGTGCAGGTGAATATTTTTTGCATTATTATATTAATATTTATTAAATATATAATTTGTGACAAGCCCCATCACAAAATATAAACTGCACCCACCCTCCCACTGTCAACGCTGTCAATCCCACTGGATCTTTCCCCAAACCCTCCAGAGATAAACTAATTCTATTTCTTTTTGCAAACAGCATATCTAATGCACTTGCATGACACAACTGCACCCTGCATTAATACACGCAGGTTAAAGGGCATAAAATTAGCTAAGGATGCTGTTAACTGTCGTCCACAACAGAGCATATGATTTAATTCTGCAAACTGGATGGCGCAGTACTATGCTAGATGCCTCTGTTTCATTTCCACTGTTCCTACTATATAGTCGCTCCGGTCCCTGGCTGGGAATTAGCTTAGCGCTCTACACTTGAAAGACATACTGCAGAATCAGATGTGAGAAGCCTTCTAATCATGTACCTTGCACAAGATAATCATTGTAGCCGGGAAGGATTAGACAAGATCTGTTGTTCTAAAGTCAAGGGAAGTGGAAAATGCGTGTATACAAATCCAATGCGGGGGGTTTAATCGGGTTACAGATCTCTTTGGGGGCTCAGCCTCTAAGCAAATGCGCAGGAGTATAATAAAAGCAATATGGAACGTGACACAGGATACCCAGTAGATAAAAGGCGCAGATTCACCCATTATAAGTAGGGGACGTATTTATAGATACGCTATAGTACGGTTTCTCTCCTTTAAGTTTGGAGACTGCGTGCTTCATCTTTCTGCGCTGGGGGTCTAGCAGCGGAACATCTTATCCTAGCACGCTCTACGTCCACAGGTGGGGTGGACTTACATGGTTCGAAATGTCAAGTCTTGACTATTTTTCCCTTGCACATCATATCTATAAATACTGCAAATGATGTAATATGTACGTTTCCTTGTCATATACTAAGCTAAAATACCAACAAAATAAAAAATAGAAGGCTTATTAATGAAAGGCTGAACAATTACATAAACAGCTGCAGACTTCCAGAGCTCTTCAAACCACTTTGCGCGCACAGGTAATTCCCCTATTCAACAAATGTCAGAGTCTGTCAAAGTAGCAGATTAGGCAATTCGCACGGTGCAATTCGCACTCAATGCCATGACTAAGCGCCTACAGCGTGAAACACGTAGGCTTTGTTGTTTTTAATCGTGCATTATCTTTTAATGATTCATTAATAAAGGAGTACATTTATCTTACAATAAGGAGTGCCAGAGTTATAATATTCTTCTAATTCGCACGGTGTCAAATTCGACAGTTTTACTTTGCCACATCAAACAGGGGGTCGATGACAGGGCTCCTACTGTCTGATTGCCTATGCCGCAATGCGCAATAAACTGCATCCAACACAGTTTGCTTCTTTCGCCACCTCGAAATTTGCTACTTTATTTTCTGCGACTCAACAAATTTTTCCATAGTTTATAACATGACGCCATCAACGTTTTTACACACCTTTTCACATCTATTCATTGCGAATTCGTGGATAGATATTACATGGATCAGTATAATAACATTGGCAAACTGGGGCGCTTACGGCGGTATTTCATATGTACATTTCACCCAAAAGGCTTTAATAAATAAATAAGCAGAAACCTAAAGCTAACATAGGCTAGGAAATGTCCGCCATTGAAATGAATGTAAAAACAATTGATGCAGTTTAATAGTCTCTGGCATAAATAGCCAAAGACTACAGTATGGCAAGGTCCTTTGTTATGAAAGTGCACGTGTACCACCAGTATGTAGTCATGACTCTAGAAAAATATAAATTATGGTGGAATTTTATCCTTTTAAACAGATCCGCGGGATGATGACATCACTACAACGCATCTGTTTATGATAGATGTGTAACAATGCACTACTGCTACTATGTGCCTGAAAACCACAGTATGATTTATATCATATTGAAAAAGTTAATTAGATATTCCGCAGCGCTCTCTATGTGTGAAGATAGTGTTCTATTGTGCAAATCCTGAGCCGCTTTCTCCCAGGAAAC
>WMED01029993.1:0-10174 GCA_019650415.1 Pipa parva
AAGTAAGACATAGTGGGACTTTTGGGGATAAAAAGAATGTAAGACGCTGTCTTACTTTCGTGGGAAACACGGTATTAATGCATCAATATTTATTGATCTCAATAAATTATTTTAGCCTTTTCATAAATAAGGGGAAAAGGAAAATGCGAAAAAATTGGGTGAAAAATGGACAAAACATGTGAAAAATGAAATGACCTTAGTGAATATCCCTCGTCTCTAAAGTCCATATTGCTAAGACCAGTTTGACCATATTGATTGAATTCACCCCTTTTCGCTGTCAATTTTTGTTTCCCTGATTCACAAAGGATCTATAAAAATGTTTCCCCATCTGTTAACATGGACGCACTTTGCAATGCTTTGCAATGCTTTTCAATGAGAGCTCCTTCCATTACAAATCGACATCGATGTGTCTTTAAGATGGGGAAATATTTTGGACTTAGGCTAAATGACAGGAACAACTCCATAGGGAATAATGTTTTTTTGCCAGTCTGAGGGTGAAGAATTATTTTGGGGGATAAAATGGTTTTTGAAGAACTTAGTGAATAGGAGAAAAGAACAATATTATTAAATATAGGCTGTTTCTCCTGCATTTACTAGTTAAAAAACCTATTTGGCTTTAGTAAATGTGCCCCATATATAAATGTTGTTTAACCATTTTACTGTTTTTACAGAATCACAGAACAAATTTTTGCTGAACTTAAAGGTACTTTAAATATGAAGCATAAAACCACATATTGTAGTTATGTTTCTATTTGGAACATATATATTTATTAAATGAATTGTACTGACAAGTCTTTGCCTTTGTTGCACTTATGATTTTCACATCTGATAGTTATTATATTATAAACTGCATATTACCCTGACAAAACCGATAGTTTTCCTATTGAAAAACAAAAGCCTGTGGAACAGGTTGTACCTATTCTTTATTTCCATAAACTATTTTACTGTGTAAGTAAATAAGGTGTAAATACAATGGAACATCTTACAATGAGCCATTTCATATACATATATCTCAATTCATCAACAGGGCAATAAAATATTAATTATAGTAATCCATTAAAACCAATAAGCTGTCAGCATTCACTAATATAGTGGAACTACAGTAATGGAAGTCAACCTCTGATTGGCTGCTATTGGTTACTAGACCTAAGTTATTGATTGCCCCATTGAATTTCCCATATAAATCTTTACAACAAGGAAAGAATTGTTCAGTTCTGGGCAAAGATGTGCAGACAGGGTGTTAAGTGCTTATAGAAAAGGGCAGATGAAAAACCATTCTGCTGCCCATGATGTAATGATGCCTGGCAGTGACATTGTCATGCTGTGGGTCACATGGTGGATGGACATGACATCACTACCATGACTTCATTACTCAAACACCCTCTTAAAACAGGGCTGCACATGTTCATGGTCCTGGGAAGTTGCATAAACAACATTTCTATTAAAAGCAAAGATCATTCACACTTAGTACTCATAGCTCCGGTATCAATCCAATATGACCTTATGGGTTTGGTAGCTATTCACCAGCTGAACTTCAGCTAAAACAAACTAATGTATAATAATGTGAAACAAGGCACTGCAGTAACAGTGCTATATGGAAGAATGTAGCTTTAAATGTTGTTCAGCTAGTGTAAAGGTATCAGGCCCAGTGGCATAAAGGGGACACTCCATCACTTGCATTTTCATATAAGTGATTTTATTTGTAGCTTTTTTTAAATTTTTTTTTAAAGAACACATTTGCAATTGGCACTCTTTAAATAGCAGCTTAATTTGCCATGTTTGTCTTCTTTACAAAAAAAGTGGTCAACTATCTGTAGGGGTCACTGAAAGCTTTGCCCCTGTGCAAAATAATATGACATTATAAGCTGTGCAGAGTTTTGTCTGGTGCAGAAGCTCATCTCACTATTTTAACTTTTTTGAGTTTTTTATGTTGAATGCACTTTCCTTTGGCTCATCCCTGACTGCTGTAATGCTATTTGAGACTATTCAGTTCTGTTAATATGGCAACAGGTGCACTTTACCTCTCTATATAAATAGAATTCTCGTCCCTGCCTCAGTAGCCCAATTCTGGAACCCACATATATAGAGTGGAGGTGGAAACCTCATGTAGTCACCCATAGGCAGGATAACTATACAATAATAGTTTATGGAAGGAGAACAAAAAAGGACCCCTTGTACCAGCGCACACCTTTGGTATATATAAATATGTACACTCATGGTAAATTAAATGTCGGATAATTATCAGAAAGAATCAAGTGTATATTCAAAAAATATATATATTTTTTTATTTTATTTTTGGAATATACACTTGATTCTTTCTGATAATTATCTGACCTTTAATTTACCATGAGTGTACATATTTATATATACCAAGGTGTGCGCTGGTACAAGGGGTCCTTTTTTGTTCTCCTTCCATAAATTATACATTGGTCAGGCCCTCAGCTGCACCCTTTTTTGATTAGAGATTTTTTTTTGCTCACCGACCGTTCATTCAAAGTTTATACAATAATAGTTCTTAGTGGATTCTCTAAAAAATAAACAGAGAGAATCACGCAGGAATATTTTTCTAACACTTAAAGCACTTCTCTACTGAAACAAAACGTTTCTTGATTGTGTGTTTATCACTTTTCCTCTTACTATTCTTATTTCTCAGTGAAAAAGCACAACAGGAATCAAACTTAGTTTGTCTCATCTGCTAATTTGCTTTCTAGAAAACCAGTCTGAAAATCCAAATCACTATATTATCTGTACTTAGGGATTAACCCATTTATTCAGGCAAATACATACAGACAATACACAGAAATACTGTGGGAATAAATGGGTTAATCCTTAAGTATGAAAGGTGTAGCAGTTTGGACTTTTAGTAACGACGAAATTTATTAAACTCGGAAAGACCGCTCTCAGGGGGGAATTCACCATAGTGCGAAGTGAGGTCCGGATAACTTCGCACAGACTCGAGTCGCCTCGCCGAGACTGGAATCCATTTAAAGCGTTCGCTGATGTCCGCGTGCAGGACACCAGCGAGCGCATAACAGTCTGTGCAAAGTGAGCAGAAGAATCCAGACCTCATTTTGCACTATGGTGAATTCCCCCCTCAGTCTTTCTGAGTTTATTGAACGAGATCTTGCTTTGTCCTCGTGAGATTTTTTTCATCTCGATTTTTCGATGAAAGGGTAAGCCGTACTACTAATGTAAAGTGTGGCTGCCTTTCCATCGGAAAATTCGAAAAAAGCGAGATATAAAAACTCGAGATCGAAAAATAAAAAAAAAATCTCGTGAGAACAATGCGAGATCTCGCTCGATAAACTCGGAAAGACGGAGAGCGGTCTTGCCGAGTTTAATACATTTCGCCATTAGAATGAATTCCCTATTACATCCTGAGGTATGCGTTACCTTTTTTACTGAAATTTCACTATAGCTCCATCTCCAGTACTATATGACTGACACCTAAATCATTTCTTTCATTTTGGATGAGTTCTCATGTCGTGGACTGTCTCTCCAACATGTTTCACTCTTCCAGCTTCAGTGGCCGACTCTTGCTTTTCTCTCTTCTTAATCAATTAGACCTTTTATGTTCTCAAGTGCTGCGCATACAGTAAACCATTCATCCCTACCCACAAACCGTTTTTGTTAACTCTTTCAAAAAATTGTAACTGACCTGATAAGAAAAAAAACAACATCACAAATCAGGTATAATTATGTTTAGCTAGGAATACTGCATAGTGCATGTATCTTTCTGTTCACACTACACTCTTATGGATAATGCTATTCTAAAAATGGTTTACACAACATTTTCTTAGAATTTCCCTAATAATTTTTTGCCCGTGGTGGGAATTGGCACTCTATTTGTTCTCTGGGGATCAGTGTAAGTCATATTGGAACGAGATACCTTCATGCAGACAGGACAGGAAGCCTGTACCTTAGCTACATGGTAACCCTTTCCTGTAACAATTCAGGCTAACGTAGCATCCACATGTACTGCAGCCTGAATAGTACAAAAACTCTAAACCACTGATGCCAAACTTGTACATTTTATTTGTCTGACCTGTACTTCATTTTACAAAACACCTTCTAACTTTACTTACCTTGTTTTAAACATTTATATGAAGTAAAGTGAAGAGATGAAGTATGACACACAAACAAAAATGCTGATCACAGTTCCGCGCCATCAAGCAATTTTAAAGTGCACCTGTCAGCTTTCAGTCGTGCGTCTTATGTAAAGTAAATCAATCGATTAGCTAAATAATAATATAGATTTGCAAAAAAAGAACTTAAGATTATAAAGTAGGTCTTACTGTAAAGTAGTCCTGATTTCCAGATCTGGAAGTCGCCATTTTCAATAGGACCTGCCACTCAAAAGGTATTTCTATGCCCTCAAATACTTGTGGCTCATCTCTCCCCCTGCCAAATCTTGCACATGTGCGTCTTCACTATGAGGATATTGTCGCAACTTTACTATGGGAATATTGTAGCAGTTGCGACTTTAAAAAATTGTTGCAGTCACAATTTTACACTGGGAAATTTGTCACGGTCGCGGATTTGCTATGGCAATAAATGTAAATGTCAATCATATATGCCTCCTTTTAGCCTCGCCCAACCCAACTCGAGAAGGAAAAGTCAGGCTGATGGAAACAGACAATGAGAAATAATATATAAAGGTACATTTTTATAAAACACATCTAAATTTTAAAAAAAAATGATTTCATTAGTAGAACATAATTCAGTATTCGAGTTTTGAGTTTTGAGGTGACAGGTGGACTTTAACATATTATTTATACAAAAGAATGTGGTCTCATGTGACACTGGGATTTAATATTCTCAAACAAACTTTTTACTGTCTTTAAATGCTTAAATTCTTTATAGTTTCATAAATGGTGTCATTGTACCAATTGTTTCCATCTTGTGTCTATCAGTAAAAAAGTTTCTAATGTAAATGTTCAGTTTACAAACAGTGCATTGACCATTATAAGGGTATCCAAATGTAATATTTGAACAATAGGACGAGTAAAGAATAAAGGTATGTCACAATCCTGGCCAATACATTGAGACAGTAGCCTTAATCTTTGGAAAATAAGAAGGTAACCTGACTTTTAAATCATTAATACAAAAAGGTAAATTTACAGACATAAGCAGTGTATAAACAGACAGAGTAATACATTACACAAAGCAAAAGATATATCATAGCACACTACATGTGTACATTAATTCTAAAATTATATACATTTTTTTAAATGATTATTATGAGCATTGGCCATCTCTGTAAACTTACTACACAGCCTGAATAAGACTTTAATTCAAGCAAAATATTTTTTCAGTCTCTTATTTTCTTAATGTAAATATTAAGTAATGTATAGCAGTCATTCACCAAGGTACTGTAAAAGTAAAGTTAGAGACCAGAATACTGGTCGCTGGGTGAATCTGTAACTTTAATTTAGATTACTGTATAAACAGCCGGTGACATGTAAATTAAAGTATAGAGGCTAACGCACAGCTTTCCACTGCACACTTAAAGCATTTTTGTTAATCTTTATATACTGCATATCTGAAGTACCTTCTTTCACATGCAACAACAAATCCATGTAAACATATGAAATTCAACCACAAGAGGTCTCTCTTGTAACAGATTTCAGTTAAAAGGCAATTTTTTTTTTTTTTTTACTTTTACTCAAAGGAACATTTCTGCCTCTTAGATCAAAATGCTGCACGTTAAGTGTTATGCTAGAAAAGATATAATTCCTCCTTACCTTGTTCTCCTGCTGATGAGTAGATGATGGTCTGGCTGAATAAATCATCTTAGATATTTTAATAAAGAATAGGTATACTTTACAGAAAGTTTGAGCTTTCACCTTGTCTCCAAAAGGTTAGGGATTTGACCAGATAGAACAATATGCTTTAGTAAAAAGTGACTTTTGATAGAGGCAAAACAGCATGATACTTTAAATTGAAGAATGAGAACACCTTGGATCTAATATTCGTACTTAGATCATATCATTGAAAGCTATAGAGCTTTTATATTCCTTTTTGGGGGAAATAACAAGTATTATTCTTCAAGTGATGTTCTATTACGCCTTTGAAAGTAAAATCATTTTGTTGTTATTCGCGCGCTGTAACTTTAAAGAAATATCTATTATTTAGCTGAAATCCTGTTTATAATGACAAGACCAGTTCTAAGTAGAATGTGACATGGGAGAAAACAACTGATCACGGTATATGGAATCGTACATGATTATTCCATATCATTGACACAACACTGCATATAAATATATTTTGAACATAGCAACTATGATAGGAAATAGCAACAATCACGGTAACACATTCTGCGGAAGAGTGACAGCTGCAGTTTCTTGTGATGGGTGAAAAGAACAGGACTTACTTGAGAAAATTACTTCTACTGTCATACCAAGGAAATCATCTGGGTTAGAAATCAAATGATCTACAAAGTGACTAAATTAATACTTCATATGACAAGGGTCATCACCAAGATCCATTTTTAGATAGAGGATGGTACATTTCTCTGCAAATAGAATGTTCACTGACAAGAAAATTACCCAGACTGAATATTGATTTGATTACATGTACCATTTTAAAATTAAGCATTCAATTGAAATACCTAACAAACCGGTGGCATTGATAAAGATTTAAATCAGATTCCCAATTATAATTGAATGAATTATTATTGGATGTTTACGCTTTTATTTTTATTTTGATTGTATTATACCAGGAGCCTTTCATTGTTCGTAGATTTAAAATGCAAAAGATTTTCACTTAAATGAATGTGAAACAAAGTTTAAAAACTGTGGCTAAACTCAGCGTATATAACTGGTTGAAAAACACTGATCCAAACTCACAAATCTCATTTGGGTTTATTATTCAACAATGTTTATTTTAATGAATGTTGGTGCTTTTCCATTTGGTTACATGGAATTCAGTTGTAATGATTTAATTGTTATTTGTAATTATTTGCGAAAAATAAGTGTCTAGTGCAGTGTAAGCGGCAAGGTGATCAGAAATCAAGAATGTGAGCGCTTATGGACATACATATAGGAATCAAAACATTGGTTATTATTGAATCGTTTCAGAGAGAGAGAGAGATGTTATGTGATTCTGTGTGTAGTAATGAATTATACATGCACTGTACTTTGCTGCTGAGAATGTTGTTTATGCCTGAGAATCACTTTGGCTTGTGGGAAAGGTACTGATTGTGTCCTTAAATAACTGTTGTTTTTGCACATACATTCACTTAGAGCAATACACAGATTATGCTGTTGAAAATGATCTAATAAATAATAATAAACGTTCTGTATATTGCAAGGAAACTTATGTAAGTGGATTTGTACAATATTTTGCTTCTAGGAATTGAAACATAAAGAAATTAATTTAAGACAGTCATCTATAACAATATTTTGTTGCTAAAATAGTTTTATTATGTAAGAACTATTGTCATTACAATTCAAATAAATAAGGTATGTTTAGGCCTGATAATGTATAATATGTTTTAAATATATAAGCTTTAAAAGTGTTGATTTATTTCCAATTAGAAAAAGGTATAATTGTCTTTTTGCTTTTATGGAGAAAAAGTTTTTCCTGATAATATTATAAGACTATGACTGTGTCTTTCTTTTGTATACATTAGTCTCTTTGGGCTTTATGAATGAGATAGTCGTTATCTTTGTATCACATAGGTCACACAGCCTCTGAAATCTTTTTGTTGTCATTGTTGCAGTCTGGAGAAACAGTTTCATTACTGTAGCCCAGAGAGCACTTTAAATCAATTAGCCTAGAGCTTTGAGATAAGAAAAGCGTTGCAAATTTACAACCATCCAAATATCACCATTCAGTGAAAATAGATAACTGTATCAAAACCGTGCAATGGAAGAGATAAGAAAAAAACTGCACGTCACGATTTACTACCATATATAAAAAAATTAATAGTTTTATATAAAAATTTCGGGACTTATCATCAAAGTGAAAATTCGGCTGTCGAAGTGAAGTAATGAAATTCTCTAATCCATATTCACTAAACAGAGAATCCCCATAGCTAAGATGCCTCAGTGACCACCTATAGTCAGCCAGACAGTAGGAGCCCTGCCATCAGCCCCCTAATTTTCCTCTTAAATCTAGTAAAGTAAAACTGGCGAATGCAACACAATAATCCTTATTGAATTTGCTACTGCGACAGACTATGCCGGATGAACCAGTCAATTACCCGTGCATGTGCAGTGCATGAGCATGCAAAGTGATGCAAAGTGATGCAAAGTGCTCTGTAAGTGCTGTCAAGTTCATCTCAATTTTACCATATTGAAAAGTTTGCTGAATATGGGGAAGTGGCAAATAAATGTGAATTAACACCTTTACATGACTATTTTTCCTTTCATGAATAAGCACCAGAACAGAAACTAAAGAATGAAAACAAAGAATGCAGCCCTGGCCCATATAGGAAATAGTTAAACTGACTGCCATTTGACGATTGTGGCTCCAGTCAATCAAGGGTTTATCTTTTTTCTTTCTAGGACTCTGGGGATTTGCTTCCTTGACATTAGACAGTAAGCTTCCTATCACAGTGGCTCTTACAAATCATGTAAGTAGAAACTTCATCTGTTACATATTTGCTGCCAACTCTTATCTTTTTTGATGAAAGCAGTGAGCAGTGGTACTTGAAATAATAATTTTCTTTATTAATTAAGATCATTGCATTGACAATTCTATCAGACATTGTTTTTTTATCTAGTAAGATCCAAGGAGAGGAGTAATATTACCCCTCCCTTAGATAAGATCTATTGCAATGATCTGACAGCAACATCTCCACACTCTTTCTCTGAGGAGACCTTTCCTTTAATCTCCTCCTTCTTCCTCGCACATTCTGGCTGGACATCTATACCTTACTTAAATAAATGGCTTCCAAATAGGTTTTAAAAACCATATAATAAAAGTATAGTATTATAATAATAAAAGCATCAGTGAGTCTCCCTCTACTGGTAGCTTTATTTTCTATATACGTAGACGATAGAAGAGAAATGGTTATGAAAACATGGCAGACTGTTTACACAGGAAGCTTTTGTAAAAATACTGTATTTACTAAACACTAGCATCTTTTGTAGCTCATGAAATTATTCTATATCTCTATTATCCACTTTAGTCCCAGGCCATATGGTGCTTAAAATTTATGCTAGGGCCAGTTTAGTCAATCAACCTAGTATGTTTTTGGTTTGTAAGAGGGAAACCAGGCAAAGAGGTGCAGAAGATACAAACTCCATGCAGATGAGGTCCAAGGTAGAGTTAAACCAAGGACTCAGTGCTACAAGGAAGATGAACTAACCACTGAGCCAATGCTGCACTTTATACAAGTTGCTAGCGAATATATGGCATTGCCATATGAAAGCATTTTCTGTCTCTTTTGTTATTTACTTTTTATTTGGTTTTAAAGTGTACAGAAATTATCAACATTAACACATTTCATCATTTCAGTATTTTCTTGTTCTGTAACATATTGATTTCTTAACTTTTGATCAGTATAACATTCAATAACAACATTAAACATTTTAACATAACCCTGTTGGTCTCTGTGTCTCTTTGTGTGGTTTTCTCTTTACCTCCTTCTTTCCCCTTTTCTCCTCCCCTCCCCCCTTTTTCCCTTTTCTCTCCTTTCTTCTCTCTTCCTTTTTCTCCCCCTCCTTTCCCCCTCCCCCAGTTTCTTTAATCCTCTGTTTGAGTTATCTGGGTTTGATTTGTATGTTTGTGGGGTGTGGGATTGTTCCTCATATTCTAACCATAGACTCCATGTTCTCAGAAATCTGTCATACTGATTAAGGTTACATGCAGTCATTTTTTCATATTCTATGTTCATTCTGACATTTTTCTGAATTTCTTTTCTGGTGGGAATCCTGGACAACCTCCAGTTTTTAGTGAGTAGGAATTTGGTGGTCGGGAATAGATGGGCAGCTGCTGCTATGGTTGTTTTTGGAGTTTTTTGAGGGAAGATGTGCAATAGTGCAATTTCAGGTCTAGTTGGAAGTAATCTCCCAGTTATTTTGTGTATTAGATTAAATGTATATTTCCATAATTTCCTTTTCTGTCTCTTTTAAGTACAAAGATAATAGATTTTACTCACATAAAGTCTTGTATACCATATATACTTCGTATACCATCTTGTATACCATATATACTTCGTATACCA
>WMED01029994.1:0-10174 GCA_019650415.1 Pipa parva
TCATGTGAAAATATGATATTTGTGTCATTCTCAAAACTTTTGGCCATGACTGTACTATGCGCATGCTGATGTCCTGTACGCGGACATCACCATGCGCATTAAAGGGATTCCAGTCTCGGTGAGAACAAAAGAGTTGCCTCGCCGAGACGGGAATCCCTTTAATGTGCATGCTGATGTACAGGACATCAGCATGCGCATACTACTATTAGCGAAGTGAGCCGAACGGATCAAAGCTCACTTCGCTTCTTGATGAATTATTAATTATGAATTAATTCATAATTGCAATTGTATTTCTGTATGTGATAAAAACATCTGACAAACACACATAAAAACCAGAGGGCAGCAGATCATGTGAAAATATGATATTTGTGTCATTCTCAAAACTTTTGGCCATGACTGTAGTAGATCAGCGGTTCTCAACCTTTTTACCGGTGCGACCCCTGGCTCTGATGTCACCGCACATCGCGTGATGACATTTCGGCTGAACGTCATCATGTACACTCGTCACGTGGGGACGTTTTTGGCCGACATCACCCTGCAAGAACCCTTATAAGAAGGGTTCCTGTGGGCGCTTCCGGGTGCTGCAGCGGTTCTCGGCCCCCGCCGGGGTCGCAACCCACAGGTTGAGAACCGCTGCAGTAGATTGTCTGCAGCTCTGCATTGCACAGCTGAACTAATTTATTATCAGCTAACTTTGCAGTATGGATATTTTATTGGCATTAAAGAAATTATCCAAACATCCCTTTTAGTTGCATGGTATTCAGTTCAATTACATACCACATACATAACACCATTACCTTTAAAAGGGGGAGACTTATAAAATACACTTTATCCTCAGCTGCATAGCTTCCAGTACAATATTGCACTCTTTTTTTGAAGTGGAATATTGGCTATACACATATTAAATGAGATAAGAAGGAATCCTAAACTGCAGATTGAGTTCACCTAAATAACAATTTCACCACTTGGAAAAAAGATTCCTAAGAAATAAGCTTACCATATCATCCCTTTAACCAGGAGTGGCTCCGTATTGATTTAGAGCTATGTAGCTGTATTTTCATTGCCCTGCAGAATGCATTTGGAAATGATACCTTGTTAAAGTAATGATCTGATCTGCACATTAAAAAGGCTTACTGTATTCATGCAAGTGTGAACTCCCAGGAGTAGCAAATTCATATGTTGCTATGCTTGTTGAATTTGGAGCAATACACTTTTCTGAATTTGCTACTTTGGCACAACCCAACATTTTGCAAATAGTCAAAAGTCACATGCAGTATGCAAAGTAATGCAAAAAGGTGAGCAAATTTGTAACTGTCATAAAATGTCATATTGGATGAAAATTCTCCACATCATTGTTTGCTGAATACGCAAAGTTGGGGAAGTGGTTAATAGACACAAATCCATACATTTACATGATTGTTTGCACTTTGATGATTAATTACCAAATTGTGGAGATGGAGATCCAGATAACTAAGTTTTATGAAGATAAATAAATTATAAATTATCCATACATCCTGTATGTTTATAGATTTTTCGCTGGTAAAATCATGCCTTTAAAACTAATATGTATAAAATACACATAATGTAGGGCTGATAGGACATTAGCTCATTGTATAACTGGATTGAAAACCATTGCAGTCTATAGTGCAATCTCAGAGCACATTAGTAACAAGCTCTACAGTGTAGGGGAAGGGTATAATTAATTTCTGATGAATACATCATATGAAATTGCAACTGTCTTACACACTATCCAAATTTCACAATGCAGTGATCTTCCCTATAAGTTAGATTTATTTACCAGTTGGAACAATATTTTTAAGTCAAACTGTTTTCCCCCATCCCTTAGAAGTACAGACTGAGCATCACTGATATAGAAAAAAGGCGTATATAGAGAATAAAGATGTCTGCCTCCAGTGACAATTTTACAAGATTACCATACTCGAGTATAAGTCGAGGTCAGTTTTTGGGCCAAAAATTTTGAAATTTGCTATGACCCTTGTATAAGTCGAGGAAGGAGTGGGGGGCTGTAAAGTGTGTGAGGAGCTGTCAGATAGAATGGAATATTAATAGAGTATCCTTACAGTACCAAAAGAAAAACACACCACACACCTAGCTCCTAGCCCAGGGGTCTGCAACCTTCAGCTCCAGCCTCCTTGTTGAGACTGTTGGGAATTGCAGCTGTGTGTGTGTGTGTATGTGTGTGTGTATGTGTGTGTGTGTGTGTCTATGTGTGTGTGTCTATGTGTGTGTGTGGGAGGGGGTTCACTGACATGACTGCCTTCCCCTGCCTGTGTGTGCACTTCTGCAGCTAAATTTTACTTACCTACTGGAGCTTCCTCTCGTGGCTGTCTCCCACTGAACGCACATGCTATGAATATTTATGAGCCGGCAGACGTGTCACGCTACGGAATGACGTCTGCCGGCTCATGAATATTCATAGCATGTGCGTTCAGTGGGAGACAGCCGCGAGAGGAAGCTCCAGTAGGTAAGTAAGTAGGTAAGTATATAGGTTATGCACATGTATAAGTCGAGAATAGGATTTTAAATGCTTTTTTTTACCTAAATTTCTCGACTTATACATGAGTATATACGGTAGTATTCACTTGTTGTTGGGCTGTAGCATATATGAGCTGTTGTAATAAGCCCTATATATAAGGCACCTCATTTTTAGCCTAAGTTTTTCTGAGGCTGTAGTTCCCCTTTAACTTATAATACTAGACAGATCAGATGACCACTACCACTAAAATCCCTGGCACAGATTTTTACTTATGCATCACACAGCTCCATATTACACTTCCAAAGCACCAACAGTCTGCAGAATTATTGCAAGGGTCCACTCCAGAGGGTAGAGTTACGAATGTAACCCATGATTTGATGCTAGCCTCAGTTTATGGAAAGTGTGCTGCATGCTACAGCAACCAATCATTTAGCCAAAGCATTACAAGTGTAAAAATCATTTTGTTATTTTAGCTTTCATTCCAAAACAAACATTTTTATAATATACTGTCATTATGTATTTGTTATGTTTCCCTGTTAACTTCCTTAATTCCCTGAATGCTTCATTGGGCTTTTGTTCCAAGCTTGCTCATAATCCCTGCTGCACCTGTTAGTGTCAGCTTCTTAAAGTAATGGAACAATCGCAGGCAACAAGCACAGCATTTGTTTGAAAACTGCACATATTGCTTTAATTTCCAACAGTTTGTATTATTTGTAGCACATATAGGAAATAATACATCTTCTCCTGTATTAATAATTGCTATGTATAGCTTGGCTCTCCCAGATAATGATATGGGAGTTCCTCCTTCTTTGGGAGATTCCTAGAAAGGTTACTTTAATCCAACCCTTTAAGGATTTATCAGGCTCGGTATCTAAGATGGTTTGCTGTGGGCCTTGTCTGCTGACATCATGGAAACTGTGGGATGGACTTCTAGGAAGAGACACCCAGTAGAGGTTAGTCAGGATTGCAAGCCATCAGTGATTTTACAGACAGTTCATAAAAGTAGGTCAATACGTCATGAGTCAGTAAGAAAAAAAGGCCAGGTCAATAAAAACGAAAGCGCTGTTAACTACACACAAAGGGGGTTATTGTCTAAAGTCCAAATTGTTGCATAAAGGTGTGAATTTGACAGCTAAAGATGGTCGCAATAGACTGCTACTGTTATGTATTCACAACTTCATTATGGGAATATTGTAATGGTTGTGAATTTCTTATGAGAATCCACTGTTTGAAAATTCGACAGTCAAATTCTCACTTTAGTCAATAACCCCCAAAATGTTCCCCAAAGTGTATGTGAAATCGTGTCACATTACAAATTACTTACTTATAATACCAGAACTGTTTTTTGCACTTTAAAAAGTAGGTTTTTTTTACATCTTTCAGAAATATTGCTATAGCATGTGTAAATGTCAGTAAAAATGATTGGATGTCAATAAACATTTTGAAAAACTTCAATAAAAAAACTTTGGCAACCCTTAGGTTAGCTCCAAAGCCAACATAGTCAGGATAAGAGTAAGAGAGGGTTTACAGGGATTACCTCAGGTAGGTAGTCTTGGTGTTGAGAGGAAGGTTCCCTGACAAATCTGCAGAGAGGTTGGGCAGCATTGCCACAGCTTATTTTTGCAGAATGACACTGTGCGAGTGTTGTGCAAGTTATCATTATATGTTTTGTTATATTATATGAATGTTCTCTTCATAAATTCTTTTAAGTTAAAGAATCACTGGGGTCCATACTGATGCCACTGTTCCCTATTGTGAGAAGTATCTGTTACATTAATATTATGGTAGCCTGGGTTGTTAAAACGAAGTGCACTGTCCCTTTAAGGTATCTAGGATTGTGGGAATTATAGTTAAAATATAGATAAACATTATTTACCAGATTTATGAGCTGAAGAATTTCCTGGGAGGTAGTAATAATGGCAGGATCAAAACAAAACAGGAAATTACAGGAAAACAAAGCAAAATATATAATAACAATACATTATAAATGATCTGCTAGGGGATACATACAAAGTTATAGGCATCATATTTTTACCTAAAGCAATTTAAAACTATAGAAGGATTGGCTAGATGCGTGTTTTCCAAATCATAAGAATTATGTAAGGATTTGCGTTGTTTTCTGATCTTTTTTATGTAGTCTGTTTCCTTTATTTGTATAACAACGTGGCATTAATCATTGACTAAAATTCACTGCTAAATTAATTGATCTAATCATCCACGTTGAATAAATAAAACGCGATTTCCTGTTTAATGTGTGTAAATGTTTTTATGATTCAGTGGGAACAAATCTAACCCTGTTATTGTTAACATCACAGAGACACATTTTAAATTAACGTTCAATTGCTCCAAAATAATACAGCAGTGAGTACCTAAAATTGAATTAGATGGGAAAAAAACAAGAATTGCCAAGCCTTCCCCTCATACAACTGCTTTGCTAATAGGACAAATGAAAAGCAACACTGGTTTTCCCCAGTGTCTAAAACCAGACGTGTGCCTTGGGCTCTAACCCCTTTTTTTATGGGAGCATCACACACATGTAGTGTGGGTCCCCTGGGAAGCCCCAATAATCATTGTAATTTGGAGTTAATTAAATGTATCCATGTAGTTCCTAAAAAAATAGTGTATCATAATAAATACCATCTTATTCTTACAGGGGAATTCATCCATAGCGGCAAACTTGGTAACAGTAACCTACAGCAACCAATTAGAAGTTGTCTTTCATTATTCTTCCTTCTTATACCAGAGAATGCTGACTGCTTACTGGTTACTAGACCTCTGTAAATCATTGCCCTTGTTGATGAATTCTCCTGTTATTATCATAATAAAGACCAAGGATTGAAACAGACACATATATATCTGACAGCCAGCCTCACTATGAGTTGACATAAAGGACAAATTGGTCTTGCTCTGTGTGTGTATTGATTGTGTGAAATATTAGATTGTAATATCTGTAAAACACTGTCTCATGTGTTAGCCCTACATGATTAACAAATAGCTAAATAATAGCTCTTCCTTGATTGATAGTAAATATTATCATAGCCAAATCTTCCATTTTTAAATAATTCTAATTCATTTCTGGCACATCTTTAAGCATGCCAAATAACAATAAGACTGCTCAATCTCATTAGTGTAAAACTCACATCTGTCCAGTTATGTCCAGGTGCTCTGAAGAAAGGATGAACTCCCAATCCGAAATATACAAAACAAAAATGCTCTCCGGCTCCCCGAAAGTGTAAACGAAAAATCTTCTTTATTAAATATTGCAAATTAAAACCAGGTTCTGGAGAAAAACATCATAACAGCAGCACCTTACGCATTTCACACCGAAAGGTGCTTAGTCATAGTGATTAGTGCAATTAACAATATGAGTATAGTCAGTATTATTATTTATTCATTCTTATATAGCGCTACTATTTTACGAGCGCTTTACAGAGATTCATCATTCACTTCAGGTATTGGGTTTAACTTAGAGACCACCCATTCCACAAAATCTGTATAAACTATAAGAATACATTGAATGTCATTTAAGATGAAAAGCTAAATAAATATACATATATCTTATCATAAAGACTGGAAAAATTTGATCTTCTTTATATCAAGAAAAAATGATAATTAGTGTTATAAATACAAATGTGGAACCAAGGTAATATACAGTAATTGTCAATAAAAGTTTATTAACAAGTATACACTAAACGGGTGTCTCTAAATGTCCCAATATTTAATCAAAAAGGTCCCAATGGTTAATATAAAAGTATGTTGAGAAAATACCTGAAATTGAAAGTTTAAACATGGCAGCCGGTAGGATAAACTATAAACGGAGTAGTTGGCATTCCATAAAAAGTGAATACAATGTATACCAATGCCACAAAACTATTTCATTTTTTTATCATATATAAAAAATACATAGTACCAAACACAGATGTTATAAATGATACAAAGATGGAAGTATTAATAGATTACAATAGTAATACTTCACTGACCATATACATAAAATTGCAAAGATATCCCACTAATATGTAAATACAGATAAATAAACTTGAAAAATATTTGTAATGCCTAAATAAAATATAATATAAATAGTGAATACACTTACAATATAATTGATTGGTGCATATAAATGTGAATGTCGTGCTATCAAACTAAAAAGAGAATATGTTCATATAATTCATATGTTACCTAATGGAATACTGTATATTAAAAAAATCTTTAATCATAACTGTACTATTTTCTTTCAATTATAGACATGAAGCCTTTATAAAATTTACATTTCAATATACCATTTTCTGCTATCTGTGGGCAGTGTCCTTCAAGTTATTTTGATGATGAACAATGCATTTTACCATGGTTACTGCTTCATTTAAATTTGCAATGCAGTTTTCATGCAGTTGGCATTGAAATCAATGGGCTTACTTCTGTGGCACTTTGTCAGTATTTTGATACCATTGGTGACCCCCAGCATCAAAATTCTACATGTGACATATTTGCATATATTATTGTATAATGGTGCTACCAGGGTCAGACTGGCACACTGGAGGACTGGTTAATCAGAGCTCCAAGTGGGCCAGCACAGCGCGCTGAGCAGGCCCACACAGCAGCCCAAATCTTCTCCTCCTGTGGTCCCCGCTTGCCAGGGCTAGAACAAAGTTTCATGGGGTCCTAGGCCCATGAAACCTGGATGCCCCCAGGGGGGTGGCATCCAGCCCCCGGTTAACCTCAGTGGGTCACAGGAAGTGACATGCTCAGGGAGCACAGGGGAGAGAGTGCTGCATTACAGCAGAGCTTAGGTGAGCCGGGGCTAGGGAGGGGACAGCAGGACAACGCCCCCCCTCACAGCAGCATAGGCAGGCTGCCTACCCCAAGACCAGCCCTGACGCTCGTACAATTCAACCCTGGGTGCTGCCATATTGTTCCTCAACTGAGCCCAGTGAAAATTTTTAAATTGAGATACCCATTAAACTGTGCCCTCTAGTGGGTACAGAAAGTAACATTCTTGTTCAGTATTTGTAAACATAAGTAATCTATAAAATCTATCTGTCATGGAATAGCCCTAATTTTGTAAAGCTTATTTTTGTCAGAATCCAATCCTCAGTATAATGCCTGCAGCCTAACTCAGCAGAGTTTTCCTAAATAGTAATTACTTTGTTGTAGGATACAGAAGGAAAAGATAACCTGTTTATCAAGTGCTTGAAATAAATAATAAAAGCAGAAAATAGCACATGTCCCGAGTTAAAAAAAAAACAGAAATATATGAGTGAAGGAATGAGTGGACAAATATATGATCTGAACAGAAATCTAAGTATTGGAACAGAATTAAAAATATAACAGTGAAGCCAAATATTTATTGATTTCTTGGTTGCTGTGGCTATGTAGCAAGACAAAGTCAATAATTTAAAAATGTAAAAAAAAAACAACTAAGAATTCAAATTTTCTTCAATTGCCAAAATGTACTAATCCCCTTTAGCCCAAAGCAAACCTTTTCTTATATACTGCAGCTATTTTTATGTTCTTGGCTTAGCTTTTCAGCTATGACCTTCTGAGTTATTAATACTTTTCTGTTACCCTACTCCTTGGCAAATCTACACCCAGAGAGAAAGATCTAAATACAGTATCACACTATGCATCTTGATGGTGTCAAGACTGGCATTAAAACACATATGAAGCAGGCCAAATTCATGCTATTGTTAACATTGGCGACTGTGAAAAATGCTTTCCTACTTATCACCATGTGTTAACAGTGATGAAATTGGTCAGATGCTTTTGTTGCTGTTTGACAGACCTGATGTTGCAGACCTTAACACTGAGTGCTATTCTCATGGCTAATGGCATTTCCTTCAGTGGTAGATTTCTGTATTTCAGTTATGTCTTCCCTTTACTGCGACAGAGTATAGGAAGCTTAGGCATTAATGGTGGATTTCCCATGATCCATGTTCTTATAAGAGCAGCCAACAAAACCTTTAAAGCAAAGCTTAAGTAAATCCCCTTATGATACAGCAGCTGCACATTAGGTAAAAGCCTGAGTTATGGTTGGGAACACACTCATTATAGCACACGTGTACAAATCTGTTCCAGCACAACTTGTAAAAGAAAAAAAAGGCTAAAGAGATGAATATATTTTGGAATGTCCATCTGGCCTTTCTGTTTCCGCTCTAAAATGGTTATAAGGACTTTTTAGACTGTTACATGTCTAAAAAAACTCATTTTCCCAATTCCCACAGCAGGATATCTAAATCTGAAATCATTCAGAAATGCTGCAGTCCCTAAAGACTCCCTGCAAATGTGTTATGGTTTAAATCCTGAAAAACATATATGGATTGCAGAATATAATATGTAGTCCATGGGACTGTGATGTTTCACCCAGAGAAAGAAATACATTTGTTAAATAGAAGCTGATATAAAATTCTTTATAAAAGTAGGATTTTCCTGCATAATTATTGTAGACCTGCTATTATCTCTTTGCATACAACACTCCAGCCTAGCTTTGCATTTAAAAGAACAATAACACCAAAAAAAAAAAGTCTCAATTGCATTTATAGTCAATATATATTTAATCTAGGCTTCCTAAAATTCTAAATTGTGTACAGAAAGTAAGATATTTAGCTTTAAAAATCAAGCGGTATACTCTTAATATAATCTATTATTACAGCACCATAGAAAACAATAGGACAGACAGAAAGCAATACAGTTCATGAGCTTAACTTAAGATAACATTTTTAAAAGTGGAGTTATGATTGGAGTTATTTCTAAATGGGAGTTATGATTTTTTTGGCATTACTGGGGTGATGTAAACTGACACTATAATCCTTTATATCTAGCCATTTACAGCCTTATTAACTAAAGGATGAATTCACCTGCCGAACTCACCTCACCAAAATAGTAGCAAAATACACTTCTCCTTATTGATGAAGATGAAGATAGAATTGTCAAACAAGTGGTCTGCTTTGGGCACAGTCTCATGCATAGTGTGGCAAAGTCAGATGAATAGAAGTAGGATGTGAAGTCATGTAGAGTGATGGATGTAGAATCCAACAGTGAAGTGCAGTAACACCATCCTCACTATTTCCCACTAACTATATATAAGTGAATAATACATCTGTTTCTATTGTCCCCTGTACCTAGTTCATGTTAAGTAGTAGACCAATTTAATCTCAGTTGCCATTGTTACTTTTGAATGAGTAGTTGCCTTATGCCACACCAGAACCTTGCCATCAACCCCCCAATTCGCCTCTCTGATATTGCAAAGTCAAACAGGTGAATTCAGAGCACTACATCTTGTCAAATTTGCGATTGTAACACACTCCGTTGCTTGGTCAATAGACAAAGTACCTGTGTACGCGCATGCAAAGTGATAAGACTATCATAATTGCCTGAATTAGAAGCATATTCTCCACATCGCAGAGTTGGATCGAATAATGGCGAACATGGGAAAGTGACAATCAAATGTGAATATAGAGCTATACCTGACAATTCAGCTATTAGTCAATAAGGTCCTTACAGTTTAATGATCAGTTCTTCTCTCTTACTGAAGACACATTTACAAATAACAATAGTTTCAGGAAAGCAAATTGCTAAACGACTAAACTGCTCTGCTCAATCTATGCAAAACATATGCTAAATACCTACAAACCGGATTCCAAAAAAGTTGGGACACTAAACAAATCGTGAATAAAAACTGAATGC
>WMED01029996.1:0-10174 GCA_019650415.1 Pipa parva
CAGCCAGCCAGGCTGCTCTGACGGCAGCACTAACTAACACAGCCAGCCAGGCTGCTCCGATGGCTGCACTAACACAGCCAAGCGCCTAAGCGCCTCTGAAGGCAGAACTAACAAAGGCAAGTGCCTCCGTACAACTCTCCTGAATGCATTGAAAGCGGACACTAGTCCACTAGACCAGTACGCCGTACCACCGCGTACTGGCGCAAAAAAAGCACTGTGCATAATTATGTAGCAGTAACATCTTCTACTGCACTTTATTGAGTAAACCATTTGCCTCAGTACCTCTGCTACTTTGGAGTTTACTAGTTTCCCTATACAATCCCACACACAGACAGAGACTCGGGCCAATTTAGTCAGGCTTCCATTAACCTAATATGCTTTTGAATTGTGAGATCAAACCAGAATGAATACCTAGAGACAAATGGCATGGAATTATGGGTAGAACGTACATGCTTCCATACTGTTGATGTCCAGAGTGGGTTAAGAAAAGCAAAAGCAAATAAACCATGCTGCAGTTTTAAATATTTTCTCTTTTATCTGCGTTTGTTAATGTTCTCTCATAGAAAGGTGCTGATTTCACTGAAATGACTCACTTTGCCACATTTTAACTTGCAAAGTATTCCTTTATCACTCTGAACTGATCTTACAACTTGAACATTAGCCCAAAGACAGCCTTAAAGGGCCACTAACCAGGAAAAAGAAAATTGGCATTTACTGAGGAGCGACACTTATTCATATTCAATGTCTGCAAAAAATGCTATGTCGGAAGCTAAATTCCTGATTTTTTTTTCTGTTCATTTAATTTTTATGATTATGCCTTATCCAACGTTTGATTAAAAACAATGGCATATTGAACGTTTTCTTTAGGTAGCAGATAAAAGATTGCTGCAGCCATGAAAACAACTAAATTAATACAAATTAGGACTTAAATGAAAAAGATATTTTTTTTTTGCGGATTTGCTATGGGAATCCACTGTTTGAGGATTTGACAGTCAAATTTACACTTTAGTGAATAACCCCCTATAAATCTGGTTTATTCAGCGTTTTGTATACTTTCGACCACATCCCAGCTGTCTGTATGTTCAAGTGGCACTCCAGGTACACAGTCCCTGGCTAACCTACGTTAAAGGACAAGTAATGCTATAAAAAATATCTTAAATATTTGGATTTTCATGGTAGTTATTCCTACACAGTAAAACATGTATACAGGTATCTGAACTCGAAATCATGATTTGTATTGTTCTGTATTTGTTTAACCTCTTTCATGGAGTCGGACGTGTTTTTTCTGATAAGTGAACAAATCTCTGTTTTGCCTATTGTTTTATTGAAGATTAAATCATACATATTCATCAAGTGCCCAAGAACATCTGATAAAAGATGGTGGCAAATTACAAAATGAAAATAACATAAAAGCAAAATAATGTAGGAACCTTTCTAATATGTCCCAGCATGAACAGAACAACTTGCAGAGCATTATTTATTCATTATGAGTAAACATAAGCATCCTAACCCACAATTATAGTTTTATGGTGTTACTGGTCCTTTCAATATGCTCCACTTTAAAGAATAACTAAATCACTTGGATCTGAATGGCAGTTATTCCTTATAAAAATCTGAAGAGCAGAACAAGAGAAGGAGCAGTATTACATCAGAATTTTGCTTGTGCGCTTGCTCTGCTCACCGATTTTCAACAGTAAGCAGGAAGTGAACGGGATTACAGTCTGCAAGGAGAAGACAAGAAGAACTGTGTTCAGACAAGTAGGAGGTAGAACTGGAGGAAAGAAGCACATCTGTAAGTATTTCACCGTTTCCCCTTCAGAATCATCCCCTAGGAAAATGAACATTTAATTTTCCTTTAAATGCATAAAAAGAATGCATGATAGTTTTCATTTTTTTCTGTCCTTTTAACAAAGAATTTTATGAGTAAGGTAATTAACTCTAAAAATATTGTCACGCTGCAGCAATGAAAACAAGTGGCTTCAAACAAAGGCTTTGACTATGCATAGAAAAAGCATCAGAACTGAAATTATACAGCCCTGAAGTTAGAAAACATACTTTTTCTCTCTTTTTAGCTTATCAATGTAGGCATGAACAAAACATAAATATATAATGAGTAGAGAAAAAAAAAAAGAAAGCCTGGGGGAGTTAAATTCCCTGTAAGATTTATCCCTGGAAACAAACCAAGATGTGATAGAAACCTAGAAAAACAAAGTTGTTTTTCAGGATATTGCATTTCTCAGCTATTTGTTGCACCATGTGCCAAAAAACATTAAGAAAAAAGATTTCATTAGTATTTTAGCAGGAAAAGTATGCAGGGTTCCCAAACATATATTTGTTCTGTGTATGTGCATGGTGTGCATACATTATATTACCTATTCTGTATTTGTGTAATTTGTAGGATATGACTTAACAATCAAAGTTTACAGGGGGAGAAATAACAGCTGGATATAATCACTAATGGAAGTGTAACAGTCTATATAGCAATGGAGACCCAGCAGGGGAAGCTTCAGGCTCACTTCAGTGGAACTCTATGAAGCCAAGTGTCCCTGGTGTTTAATAAACCCTCTTTTGAGGCCACAGATTTTTTTGGGCAAATGGAATCCACCAATCACTATGGCTAAAGTGGAACCACAGACAGGTATAAATTGGCAAAACTTTATGAAAAGGAAACAAGGATATAGAGCTAGGCAAGAGCAAACAAGAACCCATGAACAGGAACAAAGAACATAAAAACAGATGGGAGGCAAGGGCAGAAACAGATCAATGGTCCAATGAGGGCAGCAACCACAACCGAAGCAACCAGGAATGGCAAATCGAAGTCATCAGGCTCCCAGGCATTTCAAAACTAGACCAGGTTTAGGCACAAAACACCCAACAAGGTCATGTAGGACATGTTGGAGTAACTGAGCAGTGGATGTATGTTCTTCAGGAGGAATAGCAATCACTGCAGCTAGTTTGTGGCTTCCTTACGGCTAGCTCAAATCCAATGCTTGGCTTTTTTTAGCTGCAATAGCTTAGTATAAGCACAACTGATGGTTCACAAACCCACAATAGGAGCTACTTATCAATCTGGTAAGATGAACTGGCAGGTCCAGGCACCTGCAAATGAGCTTTGTTAATATACCACCAATAAGCCGCAATGATTTGGTTTGTAAACCAACATTAGTTCACAAACCGGGCACTCCACCTAAAGCACCATAAATCTAGCTAGAAAGCTGGGACAGAGCAGCAGACTCATGCTAACTCACAGAAGGTAGGCTTAAATGCTTAAAGTAACATTAGAAAAGAGAAGAAAGAAAACTCTAACTGACATGTCACTTAAATGTTATCTTTGCAATTGAATTGCTGATTATCTCTAGCTTTGTGTTGGTTGTCCCTACACCATACTTACGTTTATTGATACTGAAGAAACAGCACACTGCACTTTGTCCTGTTTCCACTCAGACATTATAATAAGGGACTGTCAGTTCTGAACACCATCTGTGCTTATAAACTTTAACATATTGTGCATTCACCAGTTATCCTTGGCACCCATCTCTATGACTTTATGTAGGAGACTATTTGTGATTATACTTTGTCTAGTCAGTTAAGTGACTTGTTCACGCTCAGGTGACAGTTTACTTTGGGGGAACTGATGAAGCCATTTGGGCTATGAAAAGTTGGCAGTTCCATGGAAGACTGCAGATATTGTAGATACTGGAAGCAGTATGCTTGTTTCCATTTTAAAGACAAAAGTTATACATGGGGCTTATTTATGAAAGTTTGAACAGTTGCTTAGAGGTCACAATTCCTGTCCATTCAACTCCTCTCCATATTTCAATATATAACAAACTCTGCAATGTGGGGAATTTACAGCCAATTCGGATACTTACTATGGTTACAGACTTACAGGGCACTTCACATTACTTTCTCCAGGTTTACATTTCCAGTTCAAAATGGCCAATTAGAGGGTCCGTGGCAGGGCTCTTACTGTCTGACTGATTCAATAAACTGTGACGGACACCATTGGCTTCTTAACTATGGGAATTTGCCTTTCAGCAAATAAGGAGTAGAGAATTGAAGACTATCAATGGCGGATTATATGGGCGGCATTATGAGCAGTTGCCCAGGGGTCCATGACCATGATCATACACATCCCCATAGGCAATGCAGTGGAGAGTGGTAGGCAGCATAAATAGCTGGGTGCAGGGTCTTATGTGCTAATATCATAGACTTCAAAGAAAAAAGGAAAGAACCTGGGCAAGGGCATATAATAAACCCGCATACCTTAAAATGATATACTTTATTAGTTAACAAATAAAATCCAAAAAAGCATTCAAAATAAAGAGGGGGTAAAGTGGAAACAAATAATTAGACTAATTAAAAACTCAGTATGTTCTATTATGTTATACAAAGTGGCAAAAGCAAAAAAGACAGGTGTAGTTAACTCCTGATGGTCACAAGGGTGGCATATTGGTAGTTACATTTTAGTGTGGGAGGAAAAAGAAGTTATTGTTGGTGGCATTTGCTATATTGCTTAGCTTAAGGACCACTAGGTAGCCTGGGAGACATAGGTGGCAGGTGCAATTTTGCTTAGCTTAAATGCCACTTAGTTACATATGAGCCAGTGTTCTAGATTAGTAGTAGTGACATGTGCAGTTATTGCTTAGCTTAAATTTAAGTGTTATGTTTAAAATTAAGACAATATAAAATTAGGACAGAACATAAACAGGTAAGTCAGTAGCAGAAGAACAAGTAACAGCAATGAAACCACTAAAAAATGACGACATCGTACATATTGGAAGACATAAGAATCTGATATCTGCTCTGAGTGCTTACAGCATGCTGGAACTAAACGAGGGTGGTCTTAACTTCAAAGCCTACTGAGAGACCAAGACTGAATAAAGGCATTGGGATATAATAAAAAGAATGTCATTAGTTACTTTAGAGAGAGCTGTTTTGGTCCAATAAGCAGTGCAAAGAGGTCAGGGAGGACACTGAAGTTAAAGAAGAAAAAATCTGTAAAGGTAATATCTCCAGGAAAGCAGACACTAAAGATAGGATTGACCTATGGAAGTGCCTGTATGAGGTGTAGATTTCTTGAGAATTAATTTTACAACAGCTTACTTAAATAGATAAAGCAGAAGGCTGCTGTGAACAAAAAGTATAGCGGAGCAAAGAAACTAGAAGCTTGGGCCCGATTTAAAATCTCTACATAGTTTTTAAAACGTGACCTAGCCAGGCAAGAAGATTGTGCTGGAATTTGTTAACACATGTTATTTTCTAGTAGTCTCAAGTCCTCTCTTAACTCTGAATTAGCAAGTTACAAAATGTATGACATGGCCGATGAATTATAGCACACAGTGACAGTAGAATTCGCATGCAACTTCCTGTAATTTATAACCTTATATATGGCTAGTTATGACATCAGCACAAGCCATTTTTAAATAGTAGCTAAAGACACAAGCAGGCTGGCATGCTTACCCTGAAGCCAGCTGGGCTCTTTGTTTCAGTACTAAACTGAAGAGCACTGTGCAAACACTGCAGGTATTTAGGAATGCCTCCCACTGAATGCAACAGCCTAACCCAGTCTGTGTATGTGTAAGCTGCACTGGACACAGCTTACACATTAACTCCAGGTCAGAGGGCTGAGGGGGCAATTCTAAGCCCCATGCTTTCAAAGCTGCTCAAGACTTCCATTTTATTGTGAAATGGAGAACATGTGCAGCTCAAAGGTATTTTACCTTAAATTTGAAATTCCCTTTTGAAAAACATAGTTTTGTATCTTCCTATGGCTTTATGCCCTCCTCCAACTACCACGGTACCCTTCTAGTATATAAATACCTCACAGGGAATTCTAGGATTTGTAGTCCTTAAGCACTGATGAGATTGCAAATAGATGCATCTAGGCACTGTGGTAGTCTGAAATATTCAGCCACTACTGCTGCCATCTGTAATTTAGATCCAGTTTGCATCATGGGTATTCAAAGGCATTTTTTAATTGTTTATGTTCTAAGACATCATAATCATATAGCCGCAAAATAATGTCTGTGCTAGTAGTATCACTATAGCCCCAAATTTTAAGGCAAATAAAAGAATCAATGAGAATCCACTTTCACTGATGTCTGTCACCGATTCCCTTGTGTGAGGCAAAACTGGAATTGTAGTAATTCTAAATGCAAAAACAAAATATTAACCGCTATCAATCCCTATGAAGTGTGCACTGGGTGCCAGGAGCAAATTGACGATTTCCGAACCAATTGCAAGAAAGAAAAGAATTCTCCGGCACTCCAAGAGTAAAAATAAAAACACTTACTTTATTTGTGACTCCATGGTCAAGATTAAAATCAAAACATGAGCATCAAAAGGGCCTACGCATTTCGCGCTGGGCGCTTAATCACGGCTTCATGGAGTCACAAATAAAGTAAGTGTTTTTATTTTTACTCATGGGGTGCCGGAGAATTCTTTTCTTTCTTGTAGTAATTCTAAACAAGTTAGAGTAGAATACTACATTCTGGGTGATACAGTAGTAAGAATTTAAACTAGTAGAGAAAAACTGTTTTAACAATAATGCATACCAAGTGGAAAAAACGATTCAAAGTGTAAATGTATTTTATTTTGTTTTCTAAAACAGCCTTATATATTATCAAGGACAATACATCCCTTTCAGCAGCCTTGTGAAGTTATATGGTCATGGAACTCCTTAGTTACTATTAACATCCCTATAAATTACAAATTTAGTCACATTAATGAACCACTCATTCTTGTCTTAAAGCCTTCTCTCCATAGCCCCCTAATTCTGCCAAGAGCAATCCATCAATATTTTCAAAACTAAACTGAAATCTTACCTCTTGGAGCACTAGCACTGGTTTCCATGTCTACAGTATATTTTATCCTTAAACAGCTATTTATTCTATTTTGTAATCTTTATAATAGTACTTATAAACTTCCTCCCATTTAGATTGTAAACTGTATGGGGCAGGGACCTCCAACCTCTTGTGTCAGTAAGCCCAGCACTTAAAGTGTTGTATCCTTGTGACATCATTTATTTAATGCACTTTGCCCATATTTGTATTATATTTGCTATTGCTAAAGCACTGCGTACATTTGTGGGGCTTTATAAATAAAATTATACATACATACTGTACATACATAATGAGCAGACATTTTATGCTAATGCACTTGTTATCGTCCTATCTGTTCATGTAAATCTTCCTCCTGTTTAGATTGTAAGTTCTGTGGGGCAGGGATCTCCATCCTCTTATTTCAATTATGGCCTGGCGTTTAGAATATTGGATATTTTTTATTATATGCTTGCTTGTAATTTACTTCCCTTTTTCTTTGTTAAGCACTTCCCCATGTCTGTATTATAATTGTATTGTTGGATTGTACAGCATTGAGTAACCTAGTGCCGTATATAAATAAAAATATACATATATATCTACATTATCCTCTATATGTTTACTTACTGTATATGTATCTTTCATAATACTTTGGATATGAAGTAAGGATATGAACTATTTATGCATAATACTTACCTAGTAAAGTGAGTAGAGGCACAGATGTAATAGGGGTATATGAGAGAAACATATTTAGAAAAATCCATAATCAAGCTCCATCTTGACTTGCCTCTTACTTTTCTATCACTCCTTGATATGATCATTAACTCTGTGAAATCTGCACCTTGTCTTGGAGTGACTTCTGACTTTGGTCTCTCCATCTCTAAGCCCATTGCTACCACTGCTACAACTTGTTGATTTTTTCTTTGTAACATTGCCAACATTCATCCCTTTCTCTCTCAGGCCACTGCTAATACCTTCATGCATGCCCTTATCCTATACTGCCTGAACTATTGCAATACTAATCTAAATAGCCTTCCAGTTTTCCCTCTTTCCCCACTCCAGTCTATTCTAAAATTTAATTGCCAGAATTCTCTCCCCAGAAGGGACAGACTTTCTCCCAACACCTGTTTGCTCCAAGGATTCCTGTGAAAAAGAAATGATTTACACTGTACTCCCTTTGACATTTAAAGCACTTCACTATGTTGTATCTGCCTACTTCTTTCTCTCTTGCTGCTCCTTATCTCTGAAATTCTATATATCAGCTAAGAACAATGGTTCAAAATTTTCTAGACCAAACTTAACAATCTCTCTTTTGTCTGCTATTTACTAAGCTGTTAAACTATTTTATCACTCCAAATGAATTCTCCTCCCTCAAGCTGATGAAAGCCCATTATTCCTTATGGAGTTGGCTCTGTCACTAAGCCAAAGTCCAAAATATTTTCCGTTCGAAAAGAGATATCGATATTAATCTGTAATGGAAGGAACCCTTATTGAATAGCATTGCAAAGTATGTGAAATGATCCTAATTAGATTTTGATAGGACAGAAGAGCACCTCTCTCCTAGTCCTATCCCAAGGGACAGCGGTTAGAAGGGGGATGTATTTTAAAAAGCATTTATAAAATTCAATTGTTAAACCTCATATTTGTGATTTCATTTTGCATACAGATAAAAGTATTTTGGTTCACTGAATAATTAATAATGTTATTAAAGCACAAAGAGCTGGGACCTTGATCCAGGGAATTAATTATTCCGATTGCCATATTTGGAGTCGGGAAGGAATTTTTTCCCTAATATGAGGATAATTGGCTCTTGCCTCATGAGTTTTTTGCCTTCCTCTGGATCAACATTGCAGGAAAATAGGCTGAACTGGATGGACTTGTGTCTTTTTTCAGCCTTATAAACTATGTAACTATGTAACTATGTAAGAGCAATAACCAGTTAGTGTATATGGCCTAAAGTGAAAAGTCTTCTGCACCTATAACTTCTAAAATGTAAATCTTGTAGTGGGGACTGGTCATCCTGTAAAAATAACTTAACTTTAGGAGCCTGTCCTGTGGTCAGATGAGAGTATTTATGGTTAAAGCTAAGAATTTTCATATACAGGAAAGTAAGTTCTATATCTAAAATCAATTTCTTTCTTTAATATTACATGATCACTTTATCTGTAAATTTTATTATATAGATATCAGTGTGCTGTAGGTTCACTTTGGCATTCAGATGGCATTTAGGGCGTTATTCACTAAAGTGCGAATTAGACTGTCGAATTCTCAAACAACGGATTCCCATAGCAAATCCGTAACCGTGACAATGTCTTCATTGTAAAGATGCGACTGCGACAATTTTTAAAGTTATGTCTGCAACAATTCTCCATTGTAAAGTGGTAACTGCGACAATATTCTCATCATAAAGATGCAACTGTGACAGTAGCAGTCTATTGCAACTGTCTTTAGCTGGCGAATTCACATCTTTATGCAATAATTCGGACTTTAGTGAATATCCCCCTTAAACTGTCCATCAGTTGAAAGGTTAGAGAAGAGACAAAAGACAAAGGACAGGTCTTTAACTGAAAGATACATAGTGAAGAATAATTACAGCATTGAAAATCAAACCTCAGACTAAATCCAATTTCTGATTTGCCGGTGGCAGCAACCCCCCGCCAAATAAAAGTCATATAATTCTTAAAAAAAACAACTACAAAAATAAATTAAGACCAGCTGGAAATTGTCTTAGATGAAAAATATCTACAAAAAAATAAAACTGTTTTTGTTCAAGAAATTGCACTACAGTTACCCAAATAGGTATGACAAACTGGGATTTTTCTGAACTATGGATCTAAAACTTATGGTTTATTATTTACTTAGTGAGGCTAATGTGAATGTGGCTATACTTCAGTGATTGTAGTAGGCGAGTGCCTATACCTTTAGACCAGTGCAAACAGTTGACAGTAGAGTACAAAGAGTAACATCAACAGTGCTCTATGACCGAATTTTTGAAATGTTAATGATATTTAAAAGAACAGACCAGCCTGATTAATAAAAAGTAATGTGTGTTGTAAATGCATAATACATTTTATTTTCTAATATATTTAGTCAGTCTTTTATGTGTTGAAAGGTATTAATTATTCCATCTGTGTAGCAGTACACAGCTCCTTCTGTGTTTACTTCCTGGTTGGATTCTTGTGTCACTGACACAACGGCGTCTCAGGAAGGTCAAAATTAATAGTTAATGAATAACCATGGGCAGTTACAATACTTACAGCTAATGGTATAGGCTGTCACTAGCAAACGCTGAAATTGAGCAGGAGAGAGAGACCAAATCCATATAAAAATAAAGTCAATGTTTCAGCCCTTTC
>WMED01029997.1:0-10174 GCA_019650415.1 Pipa parva
CTCTATATTTTAACTGGAAAAGTTATGGGTCGTCTTATACGCCGGCAAATACGGTAATTAGCTCTGATTAACTTGAGTTTTTTGACAGGACCTAGTTGTCCAGTCCAACACTGACTGGAGATTTTTTAAAATATCTTGTTTTTAAGCCTGTTTACATCCTATAGATGCCAATCATTTTAATATATAGTATTTAATAAAAAAAAGGATTAACAATGTGTGCAAATCTATCTATCTCTCTATCTCTCTCTATCTATATATATATATATATATATATATATATAAAATGAGTATTGCAATACTTGGTGATACCTTTTCTTTTTAGACTAACAATCAGTTTAGATCAGCAGTTCTCAACCTGTAGGTCGCGATCCCTTTGGGGGTCGAAAGACGCTCTCACATGGGTTGCCGAACATGCTGCTTCAATACCTAACTCTGGTAGTGAGCGCAGGTCCCTTTTTATGTAGGGATGCCTGCGTGGTGATGTCGCAGTCAAACGTCACCACGTAACACATGTATGTGATGATGTGCCCAAATGTCATCACGTCACACGTGACGAGGTGATGTCGCCAAATGCATGCCAGCGTGATGGTAGGTCGAGAACCGCTGGTTTAGATAAGCTTTCAAGAGGTCTGTTCTCCCTTTCTCAAGTCTCAAGCAATACTGAATATAGAAATCTGAAAGCCATAAATCACAAAGCCTTAAAAATAGGTAAAAAGACATTATACAAAAATAAAAAAACATTGGAGCATAAATCAATCAGGTGTTATAAATCGTAGTGCATAAAGTAATCAGGTGCTGTAAATCATAATGCATAAAGTAATCAGGTGTTATAAATCATAGTGCATAAAGTAATCAGGTGTTATAAATCATAGTGCATAAAGTAATCAGGTGTTTTAAAGGAACACTCCGGCCAAAATTGAAAAAAAATGCATGTGTTAGTAAATACGAATTACTAACTTTTATTAAATGCATTTTATTTTCAATTTTGCCCCTAAAGAGAAATAACTTACCTATTTAGAAGCACTTCCTTGTTTAGGATTCCATCTTCATCTGTGCCGCCGACTCTAAGGTGTCCTGGAGCTGTAAATCTTCACAGCCGCGATCCGAGAGCACCTCATCATCAACCCGTCTCCCCTTGATGATGCGGTGCTCTCCCATGTGACTATTAGAAGATGCTGGCACCGAGGCTGCACAGTGAAAGCAGAGGATCGCGGCTGTGAAGATTTACAGCTCCAGGACACCTTAGAGTCAGCGGCACAGATGAAGATGGAATCCTAAACACAGAAGTGCTTCTAAACAGGTAAGTTATTTCTCTTTAGGGGCAAAATTGAAAATAAAATGCATTTATTAAAAGTTAGTAATTCATATTTACTAACATGCATTTTTTTTCAATTTTGGCCGGAGTGTTCCTTTAAATACATGTAGGATGTATTATTGTGTTGCCTTTAATAATTTATGTACAGCATACACAGTTAAGGCAAGGGACATTTTGGAGTACTTAAAAATCACTGTTTATTATGTATTGATCTAATCTCTGTGGGACAAGGTGTGTCTTTAAATGTTTTACCCCTTGTGTATGATGTATGATCTATTATTAACGGTAACACAATAATACATACTACAGAAAGGAATAACACTTGCATTACACGCTATGCTACTTGTGAGACCAATATTGTGATATATCTTTTGAAATACCCTTGTGGAAAAATCACACGATTAATTAAGTAAAGAATTAAAGAACAAAAAGGTGATATTAGGAATTTTAAACCAGATAAAACTGATAACGCCTCTATAGTGAGACACTTTAAATCTTTAAACAGAACAATGCACAGCTTAGATGGCAGGTTATTGAGGTGGTGAAATCTCCTGCTAGAGGAGGAGACTTAGTGAAGCTGCTGCTACAGAGAGAATCTGTGTGGTTGAAATGGTGTAAAGGGCACCTGTCACCTCAATACACTAATACTAATGTAGGTTGTACTAATGAAATAAACATTTTTTAAATCTTCATCTGTCAAATCTGTCATCTTCCCTGTCAGCCCGACTTTTCTTTCCCGAGTGTCAGGTGGGCAGGGCTAAATAATGATTTACTCCTCCAATCAGATCCCTTAAATCACCATCTAGCAGCGATCTGATTGGAGGAGCTATAATGTCAGTAATCATCACCCAACACTCGGGAAAGAAAAGGCAGGCTAGGCAGACAGGGAAGATGACAGCGAGAAACACTAAATTAGTATTAGTCTTGAGCTGTCAGGTACACTTTAATAGCTTAGTTTCCTGTGGCCTGAATGAACACTGGAATATTAAATGCTTTTTAACCTAATTATTCCTAATTGCTACTTTGCCTTTATTTTTTTATGAACTTTGCTGTCCTAGCCATGCAAGTTGTTTGAAATTGTACTGTAAGTATTTATTAATGCTACTATTAATGTTAATTGACAGTTTTATGTTATAAAAATTAATTGTACCATGCAATCTAGTTCTTCCTTTGGATAATACAATGCAATATTTTTGTGCTTTAAAATTTGCTCATGTTCTGTGGCTACCAGGACGGTGGCCGTCATGTTCTGTGGCTACCAGGACGGTGGCCGTCATGTTCTGTGGCTACCAGGACGGTGGCCGTCATGTTCTGTGGCTACCAGGACGGTGGCCGTCATGTTCTGTGGCTACCAGGACGGTGGCCGTCATGTTCTGTGGCTACCAGGACGGTAGTCCATACAGCAGTACCGTGAATTTCTCATTTCCAACTCTGGACTATCTGGAGGTATAGACACACAATTGTGTACTTTGCCACAACTGGGACTAATTTTTTTTTTTGGACCATATTATTTGATATATGCACTTCTTTTACCATATTTTTAGTTGCAGGCATTATATAACTTTGCCAATTACACTCTGTATAAAATGTTGTCATACTTACCTTTGTATTGACATGTACACACTTGCCTAGAACACTATGTTATATGTTCCCTTTTGGTTTCGCCTTTATGTACTACACTTGTATTAGCTACTTTACCTCTCCCCCATTTGAAACACACTAATTGTTGGGTGGAGTCTTTCCTTTAAATTGGCGTTTCTTTTATTACACTTGTACTCTTGAGAAAGGGCCCGTGTAGCCCGAAACATGCAGTGACAAATAAATAAAGATTAGTTCTGCCTTTTTTGCTCCTTTTTCCCATCTATTCTTATTAAAACATTCGGTGTGGCCTAATCACCTGGTATCTTTTGCAATGAATAAGTCTAATCATCTTTTGGACCTTAATAAGAGATAATAATCATCCTTTTTATGTTTTTCCAGTGCTAGTTTGAGATAAAGCCATGGCAGTCCGCGCATCATTTGAAAATAACAATGAGATCGGCTGTTTTGCCAAACTTACCAACACATACTGTTTGGTGGCCATTGGAGGCTCAGAAAACTTCTACAGGTGGGTTTTTAATAAATCTGATATTTTGCTGCTTGTGTAAAGTGCAGTTCCTATTGGATATCACAAATACTTCGGAGCACTACGAGGCAGGGACCTCCAACCCCTTGTGTCAACCAAAACCCGGCACTTAAAGTGAAGTAACTTTGTGATATTATACTTGTATTGTGTAATGCACTTTTCCCTTGTCTGTATTATATTTGTATTGCTGAACTGTACAGCGCTGCATACATTTGTGGCGCTTTATAAATAAAATTATACATATATACATATACACACACTGTATAGTTTGTAGCACACCTACTAGTGTGTTTTTGCGATAGTCCCTTGGCAATGGGTTGCCTGATGCTGACGCATGCACAGGAAGCGCGTCACAATCATGCAGCTATCAGTTTGCATTGGTCCATCAAACCTTTTCTGGATCGGCGAATCGGAAAACTGGTCCCCGATCCAGAGAAGGTTGGGGGTCACTGTATTAAAGTACTGATGTTGGTTTGCTAATGGTGGGACAGTTGAAGTGACTCTTCCTACTGATAGTATCCCAGATCAAGTGCAGCGTATTTAAATAACAGTTCTACAGTTTAAGGAAGAGGTGCAAGCAACAAATGCTAATAGGTTAAATATTATTTCTTCATGAGATGAATATCATGGGTTACCTTGAGGGAATTTACATCCTACAGTTTGGTAGGTTTTTTTCTATTTACTAAATTGTTCATGTCCATAAAAACACTTTTTTTGCCGGCTTGTTGTTATCTGCATAATCTAAACATTTGTGTTCTTTTGGTTACTACAATGGAAGTTTCATACTGTGCCATCTGATACAAATTCTAAGGGCAGTGTACTCCGGTCCCTCCCGCAGTAAAGATTGTCTGTTTGAGAGCCTTGTAACCAAAGAATGAAGAGCGAAATATATTGGCTACACTATATTTTTTCTTATGTTTGATGTTAAAATCTGTGTGCCGTTAATGGATTGGGGTTAGCAATGTGATATGTCAATCCAGGCATTTAACACTTACAGAAAAAGACTACAAATATATGGTGCTAACAATAAACCTCTTCTTCAGTGTATTTGAAGGTGAGCTTTCGGAAACTATACCTGTTGTGCATGTATCCATTGCAGGCTGCAGAATCATTGGGAGGATGTGTGTGGGTAAGTATTGCAGGGATAATTATTATTAAAAAATTTAAAATATATAAAATATAAAGATTACATTTCTACAAGTGATCTACAGTGGTACCTTGAGATACGAATTTAATTCGTTCTGTGACCGAGATTGTAACTCAAGACAGTTCGTATCTCAAACCAATTATCCCTTTTTAAAATAATACATATGAAATGAATCCTTTCCGGCCCCAACAGTTCGTATCTCAAATTTCAGCTCGTATCTCAAACAGGAAAACGGTCCGAATCGCAACTCGTATCTCAAGAAATTCGTATGCCAAGCAGTTGGTATCTCGAGGTACCACTGTATTTGAATAACCGCCATGCTAATTTAAAAGGGAATTTTATTTATAGATTTTTTTGTTTGTTTGTTTATTTGTTTTGCCTTGCTGGTCCTTTAACTGGGATGGTGGTTAAGTAGTTTAAGTAAGCAAAGTTCAATACCATTTCGCTTTGTAGAGACTCTAACCTTTGCATTCCTTGAGGAGTCTACTGTCTATTTAATTTTTATAAATCTTTGCGTGTGTTTACATATGCAACAATGGCAAAATACTGTCCATTTAAAATGACCCTTAATAATAAATTATGAATCATTAATTGGAGTTGACAATTTTTTAATTAAACTTCTCACAAGCCCAGATCCCTTCTAAAGCTTTGCATTGTGTTTTCACAAGAGACTTCCACTTGTAGTTATTGCCATGGAAACATCCATCTTGCTGTCTACCTGGCACTTTATGCTAATGCAGAGTTTTACATTTTGCACACAGTCTTTTCTTTCTTTTATTGGCTTGTATATTTGGATTTAATAAAGTATTTTTGTTTTTATTGAAATTGTTTCTTCTAAATTTCTTTTTATTTTTGAAAACTTAGTCGAGTCACTTCTTATTAAAGAACATCTCCTTTTATTCTAGGCAACAGAAATGGCCTTTTGGTTCCAAACAACACAACAGATCAAGAACTTCAGCATCTCAGAAACAGTCTTCCAGAGTCTGTCCGAATCCAGAGAGTAGAGGAGCGTCTTTCAGCCTTAGGAAATGTTATTGCATGTAACGACTATGTAGCCCTTGTGCATCCCGATCTTGATAGGGTAAATATGTTCTTTAATTAAAGGCTTTAGAAATGGCTTAAAGGACAACTATAACCTTAACTGATATATACCTGATTGTGGTCAGCAGGGGTACACTATCAGTACTGCTTCACGATCAGCTTTCATCTTCTCTCGATCATATACCTAGGAACATAAGATCAAAAACTCCCCAATGCCACTCTCTTCCTGTTTCTGTATGTGATGTAGATCATCACAAAGCACCCGCCCTCTTCCTCATTTCAGTGAAAAAGGCTACTGAAGAGCATGATTTAAGGCTATACTACTCCTTTAACAAGAGACATTCTTATTGACCTTCCAGCTGTTATTATTTTACAGAGAGCTTGTATTATGCATTTATTTGTACACTAGATTTTTCTTTACCTTGGGTTATTATGATTTACAAATTGAATTGGGAATAGTCGGCACCCAACTAGTAGTGGATGAAAAATTAAATTCTTTTTAATCAGCGAATCATGTTTATTTGAGAGGAAAACAAATCTGAGGGTAACATTTTTACTGACAGCACAATAACTTGATGGATTTTTTTTTTTGTTACCCTATATGATTAAGGGTATATATATATTCTATGCTAGTAGACTTTATTTTCACATAGTTTTAATGAATGAAAGTATTTTTGTTTACTTTCGAATCTCTCGCAGGAGACAGAAGAGATATTGGCAGACATCCTTAAAGTTGAGGTTTTTAGACAGACTGTGGCAGATCAAGTTCTTGTTGGGAGCTATTGTGCATTTAGTAACCAGGGTGGTCTAGTGCATCCCAAAACATCCATTGAGGATCAAGATGAGCTATCGTCTTTACTACAGGTCCCTCTTGTGGTAAGTCATGCTATTACACGTTCCTCCAAATTTCAGAAATTTGATAACCTTTAGATCAAGAGAGAGCTATAACGTGACAGTAACATGTCCATGTTGTTTAATTCTGTGCTAGTAATTATGCATAATTGCACTTAAGCACTAGGTAAGCAGTGTTTATATCAAGGCGTCGTGGCCAGACTCAGGGCCTTAATCCCTTCAGTTTATTTAAAATCCACTACAGTCTGTAGGTACTACCAGTTAGCTTTCACTTGAACAATTTTTCATCAGTTTTCTAGTAAAGGGGAACTTCACCTTCACAAAAGTTTCAGGCATTTAAAAGATGTATATTTGCAGCAAACTTCTAGGTGTCAGAATTCCTTTAAGAGAAGACACATATTGAATACCTGAAATCCAGAGGAATTGATTTGTCAACTGAAAGATTGCAGTCATACCCTGTTTAAATACTTCTTTTATTGAATTTCTATTGTGGATGAATATTCCGTTTAAGGGCTTTTACACACTGGGATTCATTGCAGCCAGTAGCTATGTCTGCCTTGCTGCTAACCACTATTTTACTGACATGTTCTGTGCACGTTTTGACATACAAGTTCTCTTTGGTGTGATGAGGTCTGCCAATTCACCTCCATATAGTTGCCTTCAATTTGCGTTCTGAAAATTCTGCAGAGTTTCATTGAGAGAGAGTGTGACTAAATGATTCTGCGTCTTTCCGCAATGACAGACTGTGCAGTCATTTCATTTGTTTAAATATTTAAGCGAAATAGTAAATGGAACACATTTTCGGAGCAAGCTGCGTATTTTATGCTTTGCGTTTTAAGATGCAGTAGGTGTATAGACTTAAAAACATTTTTTAGAAATTGAGTTTTTTTTTCTCTAAGGAGCCTCTGTCAGTTCAGATAGGAGGAGCTGTAGCCCTTCATCTCTAGTGTTAGAATTAGAGAAAGAATCTCCAAGATACTGACTCAAACATAACAGTTTACCTCTACCTTCTAATATTTCAAAGTTCCAGGCGGTTATTACTGTAATTCCAATATTTTATTTTCCTCCTTCTTTCTGCTTCCAGACCTTTTAATGAGAATTGGAGCTATAATAGATATTTTTGCTCAGAGCCAGAGGATTTTTTTATTAGGAGATAACCACCCTAACACATACATCAAATTGTATATGGCTTGTGGTAGACTATGTTTCGTGATATCACCATTGTGATGAGTAGAATACATGAGAAATAACACAATTGTTCTATTTTCCAGGCGGGAACAGTAAACCGAGGAAGTGAGGTGATTGCGGCAGGAATGGTAGTAAATGACTGGTGTGCATTTTGTGGCTTGGATACAACAAGCACAGAACTGTCTGTTATTGAAAGTGTATTCAAACTGAATGATGCACAGCCCAGCACTATTGCAACCAGCATGAGAGACTCTCTGATTGACAGGTATGAAACTGGAAATTTAGGTTTTATTTCATTGTTTTTGATTAACCTCAGAATAGACTTTTCTTTTTTTTCCCATAAAGTTGTAGTTTTTATCACTTTTGTTCTGAGTCTATTTTTGAAGATATTTTTTTGTCTCAACATTTCAAGCTCAGTTCAGGGAAAACCTGAGCAAAATGGGAGTAGTTGACAAATGTGCTTTATTTGCAAATAAAAAAGCAAATTAAGGGAATTGCGTTCTCATCCTAAAATAATCACCACTTAAAGGAATAGTCTTCAGTGATGCAAATTCCAACTTCAGACTCTGCCGGCGACTCTGTGGCGTCTCGAGTCACCTGATTCCTCTCAGGAGTGCATTCCTCTCCAGCCGCACTCCTAGTGTAGCCCTGCATTGGCACTTCCTATAAATCACATGGGACCGCATTCACGTGATCAACGCGTCCTCCCTCGATGATGTGCACACTCTCCCATGTGACTTCTAGGAAGAGCTGATGTGGGGCTTCACTAGCAGTGTGGCTGGAGAGGGGTGATTTGGGTCGCCAGCAGAGTCTGGAGATGGGAGTTTGCAACACGGAAATGCTGTATAGCACTTCTTTACAGGTAAGAATTTTAACTTTCATAAAAAAAAAAAATTATAATAAATTGCATTGAATACCGTGGTAATCAGCATAAATAAATAAATGTGCTTTTTTTATTTAAATTTTTTCCAGACTGTTTATTTAAATTATTTCGGTCTTCTCAGCCTGTTTTCTTGTTTACATGTCACAATAATGCTAATCTTCTCTAATTTTATTTTCCAGTTTAACATAAATGTTCAACTCCAGCGGACCCTTTCTCTCTGTCACGAACTTCCCCGAATATTTTCAGCTGTTGTCACCAAAACTGTATTTAGGAATTAAACTAAAAAAAGAGGATGTATATGTTAATCCGTTAGTCCATCCAACACGTGTATGAATTAAAAGCAGGTATAACTTTTCACTACTTGAGACAGTAAACAGTGTTTTCTGCTATATTGCACTTATACATTGCTCTAAAACATAATAAAAAGCATTTTTATAACTCCCCAAAAACTGAATTGTGTTTCTTTGTGTCAAAGCTTTTTAAGCCTGATGTTTATTTCACTATGGAGATAGGTAATCTAAAAAAATAATTCTAACAATAATGCTAATCTCCAATTTTTTTTCCAGTTTAACATAAATGTTCAACTCCAGTGGACCCTTTCTCTCTGTCCCAAGGTCCGCAGGGGACAGAGAGAACTAATAGTTTAGAAAAATGTAGTAGAACAGTGTTGTCCCAAGAAACGTCTCTGAAATGCACCAGGTGTGGTGGAGCAAGTTCCATGTATGGTGGTGGCTCTGTGGCGCAATGGATAGCGCATTGGACTTCTAGGTGATTGGAAAGTAGACATGCAAAGGTTGTAGACATTCAAAGGTTGTGGGTTCGAAACCCACCAGAGTCATCCCAGTTTGTCAGTTATGTTTAAAGTGTAGCAAACTACTTCAGCAATTAAACAACGTTTATGCAAACTTACTGGATATATTCAGATCGGTGGTGATGTTTCATTGGTGAGAGGATTTTAAAGCAAGAGTATTAACTCCCTTTTCATCTCATTTTTTATCAACGAAAACACCCATAAAGTGCATTTTCACAAAGGCTAAAACAACGCTATCAAGTTTTTCTACAATGTTGAAACCCCATTTCTGTAAGGCATTGTCCACGTTAATGCGACAGTACCAGAAATTTCCGATGTAGTCTACATTCAAGAATTTTATTAACTTTAGAGGATTAGGCCATAAATTAGTCTAATAGTTCAGAAAAATGTAGTAGAACAGTGGTGTCCCAAGAAACGTCTCTGAAATGCACCAGGTGTGGTGGAGACCACTCCACACGTGGTGGCTCTGTGGCGCAATGGATAGTGCATTGGATTTCTAGGTGATTGGAAAGTAGACATGCAAAGGTTGTAGACATTCAAAGGTTGTGGGTTCGAATCCTACCAGAGTCATTCCACTTTGTCAGTTATGTTTAAAGTGTAGCAAACTACTTCAGCAATTAAACAATGTTTATGCAAACTTACTGGATATATTCAGATCGGTGGTGATGTTTCATTGGTGAGAGGATTTTAAAGCAAGAGTATTAACTCTCTTTTCATCTCATTTTTTTATCAACGAAAACACCCATAAAGTGCATTTTCACAAAGGCTAAACAGATAACATCTGTACCAGTTTGTGACTTTGTAGTTTTGCG
>WMED01029999.1:0-10174 GCA_019650415.1 Pipa parva
CACAACAAATTCATTCACTTTTATCCAGAAAGGCATCCACATTGAGCACATTAGAAAAGCTCATCAGAAAGTCCTTCAGAGTTTCTATCTGTCTATGCGCACATGCTCCATATAACAAGCAGTGGTATGTATGGAACTGGGTGGAGCGGATGCAATAATCTATCTTAGCACACAGCACAGATTCTCTCAGTACTCTATATGCTACACTGAAATTCAGTTGTAGAATTTTTTTAAAATGGGCCCCAGTGCACAATCTGCACCACGTCCCCTCGCCTAGACCGGTGCATGGTTGGCACGAGGTGCCCCCTCTCCCCACAGCACACTACAGGAGTCGTAACTGATGGGGAGATATATAAATCGTGGATGGCTCCAGGTGGCATGGCTGCCACCCTTGTAAATAAGGCTCTACTGAAATACTGAAACATATTGCCAGACCTAGGAACTTGTCAGGTTTCACACAGACTGTTTGCAAACTAGACACTTGGTCTCCAAGGAAACCCTTACGGTCTCTGGTCTGGCAATTTGTTTTAATATTTCAGCCCCTTTTCATAACTTCATTTGGATCATCAAGCCCCACCCTTCTGGAAGCTGTACTCCAGATCTGTGGTGGCCAGGAGTTCCCAGTATATACATTGCATTTGGTTTGGAGAAATCTGATTTGCGCATTTTTAATGCTGCTTTTTTTTACCTGGTGCTAAAAATATTCACAATTCTGGCATTAAAGGACCAGTAACACCAACAACAACAATCCAATTAGATTTGACATGACATTTATATATATATGGGATTGGTCACTTCCTGTAAACCCTTATAGCACAGTCAAGTCTATAAATCAGACAACTTGAGTTATTGTTTACTAATAGAGTATTAGAGCGTGTCTTCCTTACCAGCTTTGGTTCCTTTGATGGGGGGTTGCGCAGTAATATACACAATAGTGCATAGATGATGCTTAATCCACCAACAAATACCATGACCCAGCGGAAGCCAAATACTTGTACCAGTGACCCACCAATAGGTGGAACTATAAAGAAAAATTGGGAACAATAAGAGAACCAGAACTACTTGTTTGATAGTAGTACACAGTAGCACCAGGCATGCACATTCTTTATATAATATATCATGTTTAGCACAAGCTAAATCCACATATCACTGTGTTTATTGATACCTGATGGTTTGAATTGCATCTTATATAATCTACACTAAAATTTCTTGCAACCTTTGAAAAAAGATTTGGGGAACTGTCACATCAAAATATAGAGTGTTCCTAATTTTACTAAAGACGTTAGCAATGACTATGTCTGTCTGTACGACAGCTTAAAGGAGAACTAAAGTAAAAAAAAAAAAAACAGTTAAAATACTTACTTTATATTGAACCGGATTCATTACAGTCACAGCATGAGCTGTGCTGTAATTAGCTGGCTCGTGATGCTTCCCCCAATGCTTCTCACGACTCTGGCTGACTGGCAGCCAGCACCGCAGCTTCTCCCACCCTGTAACACCACGGGTGTTACAGGGCTTAAACATCATCATATTCATTACAGGGGCCAGTGAGAACGCACCCTGCAATGAGTGTGATTATGTAGAAGCTGGGGAAGGAGAAGAAGGAGCTGCGCACTGGCTTCTCAGTCAGCCAGCGCGCTGTGCAGGAGGCGTCAGAGAGAAGCATCAGGAGCCGGCTAATTACAGCCACAGCTCATGCTGTGTCTGTAATCAATCTGTTCAGTATAAGGTAAGTAATGTAACTGTTTTTTTATTTTTTAACTTTAGGTCTCTTTTAAAGATTTTTCACACACAAGATTGTCATAGTATAGGCTGCACAGTATGGGGATATTTGGGTGAAGCTGCACAGTATGGGATTATTTGGGGGGAGCTGCACTACATGGGGATATTTGAAGGTAAAAAGATGCACAGTATAGGAATATTTGAAGGTGAAAAGATGCACAGTATGGGAATATTTGAAGGTGAAAAGATGCACAGTATAGGAATATTTGAAGGTGAAAAGATGCACAGTATGGGAATATTTGAAGGTGAAAAGATGCACAGTATGGGAATATTTGAAGGTGAAAAGATGCACAGTATGGGAATATTTAGGTAGAACACCAAACTCTGGAAGTGATATCTTATAAAATTAATTTTTAGAGCATCAGATTAGGTTTTAATGCCACAGAACATCATATATGCAGAAGGCAGTTTGTTCAAGCCAGCCTGTGACTCAATAAAGAAATGACCTTCCCTGGAATATTAAATTAAAAAGTGGAGAATTTTAAAACTGGTAGGGTATTTATAGCAGAGCTCTATGGGTAATATATGCAGATGAGCCTCTAAAAAAAAGTAAAGGCTTGGAACAGCTTGTTTAAGGGCATAATCCTGAAGTTCACATTCACTTTATCTGAGAAATTCTAGGGGTGGGATCTGACTGATGAATCCATTCTAACCTACCTAATCTTTATGTCTTCTGAAGTTCTACAACATAGAAAATGTTCCCTGGGATAACAATGTGATGCCCTACTTATACGATATTGTACCCTCTGCCGCATTATTTACAGTATATTATACGTTTATATTTATTATTTATGGTCTGCTACTGAACCTAAGCACAATATATTGCAAAGAAGACGTCTCAAACATGAGATGTGGAAGTAAGAGAAGAAAAACAACATAGTTTAGCTGTAATGTGCAACCTCAAATCCATGTATCTTGCCAGAAACGCCAATAACTCGAAAAAACAAAAAGAAGAGTGTGGTTGCCGTAGCAAACAAAGTAGACTTCAGGTGACAAACCCTTTCTCAAATGTGAAACATACAGTATAATACACTTGAATAAATTGTAGCTTTGCTACTTGGTTTGCTACAGCAACCTTGCTCCTCTTTTTGTTTTTTCATGAGATCTGGGAGCCACATACAGCCCGCAGAGCATCAAAGCTTCTAAGACAACCTTGGGACAGCACAGAGCAGTCTAATGGAGGCAAAATCATTTCCCCAAGTAGTGCAGGGTAAGCACCCCCAGAACCTACAATTGTGAGCATACTTCTCGCTCTCTTCCTTAACTCGTGCTAATGCATGAGAGATGTGCACAGATAAGGTAGCGGGTGTTCAGCTACAAAAAAAATAAGTCAGAATGGAGCAAACTGAATGTGGCCTGTTTACTTCAAATTTTGTCTATGTTCAGCCCAGTTTGAGACACCTGCTTTAAAAAAACATATACTGGATAACGTATTCTTATATTAAAGTAAACAAGTAATTCCTTACACAGAGCGTATCCCATACTGAGAGCCATATCCGAAAGAGCATAAACTGGACCATAAAGAGAATCATGGCGTATGTCTACCAGATGCCCCAAGATAGGAAAAATAGATGTGTCCACCACTGTGTAGGACATACCTAAAAGAGCACCAAAACCAAGAAGACCATACAAATTGGTCACTAGTGGTACCTAGAACAAATAAAAAGGGTGAATAGAGAAACAGGTTTACATCTGACATCTAACATTGCTCATTTCACTCATGAAAAACAGCATAGGTCAGTTGACCAATGTGGTGCTTAGTTCATCTGGAGTCATGTTGGTACATACATAAATGGGATACCTCTGTGTACAGCATGGGACTGGCCTACCAGGACACTGGAAAAATTCTCATTGGGTCCCAGGCCCCAAACAGCCAAGCCTAATCTCCTCTGTTGAAAGCCATGTCACATGACATGTGACCAGGCCAGCACAGAAGCTCGGCCACTAAGTCCCAATCTGAATCTGTCTGTCTACCAATATAGTAAACCTTTAAAAAAAGAGATATAGATATGACCAGCTACGTTCTCCTGTTTGTTTGCATTATTTCTCTTTTGCCTTTTTGCTAGAATCTAAGAAGATTCTAATTTCAGGTCCTCAGAGATAGTATAGCAGTGTAGCAACCATCAGTGTTTGTTTAGCTTGAATCAGTTTACTTCAACATGAAGCAGTTTAGCCAAATGCATGATTGGTTATTATTGCGTACAGCACCAGCGAAAGTTTGCAGCTATGTTTGTGAATAGACTGCAATTTGACTTACAATTCTTGCCTAAAATAGATTGTCTTTTGGAATGCACTAGGTAGGACTAAAGTAGGACTTAGTTGCCTAAAGCTTACTATGATGCAATAACTGGGTTATTAGATTACCTGGCAGCTGATAGACCAATTATAAAACTCAGTATAAGCTTGATGAATCTGGTGAAAAATTTCCTTGAGATGAAAGATTCTAATACTAGGCATTTAAGAGTTGGATTCATATAAGCTTCCAATCCTGTTGCCTATATATTGTTGTTAAATGAATAACGCTGGACTTTATTGATGTATATCTACACATGTAAAAAATGGAGTCTCATTTATATCCAGCTCTGATTTGCTAAACATGTTCTACCCCTGCATTTTGCCAGATTCACAAACATGGGGGGCCCAAGGAAGCACAGCTGAATATCTGAAAATATCTGCAATTTACTGATATAGAACTGTCTTGCTACTGGTTAATAGCTGACCCTCAGGGAAATACAAAAGCTATTGTATTATTTGACTTGGATATCATCATAAACATTCAAAATATCACATCTTGTTAAAGAGAAACTGAACAATGAGCAATAGGAAACCGAAACATAAGAGCTTATTGCAATTATCCACTGTGCAAACATTTGTCCAGTTAACTTTTCCTTCTTCACATGATTTAGCTAACAAGATGTCAAGAAGACTGAAAGAAGGTATGGAATCACCACCAACACAGAAAGTAATTCTTTAATACAAGGGCAGTAAGGTTGTAGAAGACCCTACCAAACTAGATGGTAATGTCTGATCATCTGGTTGGTTTGAAATTGGATTGAATGTTTGTTGAACTAGGTAAAGCATTATTGTTATAATTAATCAATTGTTATTTTGTCAAAGAAAATAGTTAGATCACCAGCAATGGATGGATAATTTACAGTATTAAGATGCACTCTAGTGGATTTTGGTTTGCTATTTTTCCACTGAGATATAATATTAGCAGACGCGTGGAGGGCTTAAGATCTGAGTACATAGGAAAGAAAGGTTTTTCATTGTGTCTTGTAAGAAGATACTCAGAGGGACATTCCACAGGAATAGTGCCCTAAAATGGATACTGGTTGGCTTGTATACAGCTTGTAAATGTAGAGTTCACAACTCAAACGATAGATTGGTAGTTGCCTAGTATGGAGCCTGGGACATCAGCTTTCCTTTTAAACTGCCTAGTATAAAGTAAATGGAGGTAAGGTCTGCTTATAACGTAAGGTACATTTTCTTTTTTCATATATGCTACTAGAAACACAATTTGAGCACGGCATAGCAGAGAGGCTTTGAGTCATGGGACAAATTGTAGTAGTTCAGAAATCCTGAGAGGGTTGTAATTCTGACTGTTAAACTTTTAGACCTTCTCCACACTACTGTGTGTTGTGGGATTCAGATGAATTAGCTTGGTAGTTTCAACTGCTTGTCTGGCATGTAACTGTGTTCATACAATCCCAAATGTACAAACCACGATTGTGAGAAACCTGCTGAGTCTGGCGCTCAGAGAGATGGACGATCCTCCAGTGGGATACAGCATTAGTGGACCCAGAAATGGACTCAAAAAGTTGATTGAACCTGGGTTTCTGACTATGATCTGGGAAAATAATTTTTTCATTTATGATAATAGGTCTCGTGTTCATGGTAACTCAGATGCTCCAGTAGGACACTTAAAACCAAGCAAAGTATTACGAATTATATTATGTTTTGTTACAATATGTATTGATTTACACTTACTATCATTACAGTAATTCCAGTCAAGACCATTCCAATCAAGGCAGCCAGCCACCTAAATCACACATAGAAAACAAATATAATGTTATTGATATGATACATAAACCAATGCTTTTTCTACCAGCCTCATAACCATATGGTATAGAAACAACAGCATGTCAGATTATAAAGCACTACAGAAAAACTGCAAGGGCCAGTGAGAATATTTTTAGTACTAGGTAACAGGTGCTGTAAGATAGCTTACAGTACATATAAAAATGCTGTATTAACAGTGCCATTATGATTATAAATGTTGAATATGCATTTAATATAAATGTATTTATACAGGTGTATTGTACAAAATATTTATAAGTCTGAAATATATTGAACTGCTCACTTTGCTATGTAGTTTTGTATTGTACTAAGTATAGAACTCTACTACGTTTGTTTGATTTATAAAAGAAATGTGTCTTGTATTAATATTTGACATTAGATGGGGTTATTCACTAAGGTGCAAACTCGACTGTCGAATTCTCAAACAGCGGATTCCCATAGCAAATCTGTGACTATTTCCCATTGTAAAGTCAGGGCAATTTTTTAAAGTTAAAATTTGCGACAATTTTCCCATAATAAAGTTGCAACTGTGACAATATTCGCATAATAAAGATGCGACTGTAACAGTAGCAGCTTATTGCCACCGTCTATCTGGCGAATTCGCACCTATACGCGACAATTCAGACTTTAGTGAATAACCCCCCCTAGGTGTTCATGTTATTTATTGTGCTCTATAAAGTGTATATTTTATGTTCAAACTGAGTACATATGCAGAGGTCATTGTATTTTTGTTAAGTATTGTTGTATTTTTATTGGAATCGTTTATTTTGAATTGTCCAATTAAGACTTGACTTAAGTATGGTTTCTGTAGGATGAATTTGGGAAGTATTATTTTGTTCTTCGTTTTTTTTTATTTTTACATCAAGAATGACAATAAATAATGACTATGACTGTGACTATAACACTTTTACTTAATGTATTATTCCAGACATCTAAGGTTCTCAACTGGATAAAGAAAATTCAAATGCGTCAGGTGCTGTCCCATGTGGTCCAATTTATATAAGGATAAATCAGAGAGATTACAGATTATTCCAGCCCATCATGGGAGTAAAATAGTTTTTAATAAAAAAACAAAGGGGACCCATGAGAAGGGAACCTCCAGTTGGGCTCTACAGAAGTGCTGTTCACAGGCAGAAGAACCAGCCCCTTACCTTTAGTACTGCAGGTCAGATTCTGTAATAGGATGTAGAAGTTCCCATCAGGGTACGCAAGCAGACACAATGGAACTTCATGAAAGGGTAGTTTCCAGAGGTTCTGGGCCAACTCATAACATACAACCAGGAAATGACCCCACTTCTCCTGAAGTAGTGCCCTGTCTTTCTATTTGGAGCACACCTACAGTCCCACAGTATTTATATATCCCCAGTTACAGATCTATTCTAATTATATATAATAAAAGTTGTTCTACCAAAATTTTTTTTACATGTGTATCCATTAGGGCACATGGCTCACATCTGCATTAGGGTTAGGGGAAAGCTTATCTGCCTTCTACCCTGCATGACAAAAAGGGCTCCAAATATGCCTAATGTGAAGTCTTGAAGAATGAATAGGAAAGCATCTAAGTAAAAGCAAGGCTAATAAGATAAGATCACCATTTTCAGTATGCTCAACATTTGCTCATATCTGTAAAATGAGAGGCCATAAGACTGCCTAGCTAATGGGCAAATAAGCAAATGCATATATTTTTTAATTCATTGTGCTAATAAACACTTTTCAATGAGAAGCTGTTAGGATTGTTATTCACAGTCGCCCCCTTTTGCCGGTTTGGTGGCAGTGCTAGTCGCAGTTGGCATCCTAGCACACTTGCGGCAATTGCAGTTGACATCATCTCTCCAAGTGTCGGTCACCAACGTTGTGATATTGCGTTACGGTCGCATTCCCACCAAACATCTATTTAAGTCAGCTAGACACAGATGGTGGTGGCTGATTATAGGACGTCTTTCATTGTTCCTGGGAGGGTTTTTGACTTGTTCTGCTTCACAGTGTACCTGACTTTGTCTTGTTGGATTCGTCTGTTCTCTGCCTGCCCAACCTCTTGATTTGGATATTGGATATTTCTTGTCTGCTGCCAGCCATGACTTCTGCCTGTTTATGACCACGATTCATCTCTCTACCTGTGAACCTGCCAGACCTCCTGTGGGGCTACAACCTGGGTATCTCCCAGCCACAAAGTCCATACTTCCTTGCGGAGGTCAAAGGTGAAGACCAGGAGTACCTTAAACTCCGCACCCTAGGGATTGCTAGTGGCAAATCTGCTGTGGTACTAGCTGGTACCTGCCGTCCAGCTGCTACCTCCTCCTCTACTGAGTCCAGTTTCCCTGACAGCTAATCCAGTTCTCCTGGCTGTTCTCTCTGCCACTCACCTTCCAATCTTGGATCCCAAACTTCCACCTAAACCAGTGAAGATAAGGTAGGAAGTATTCTGTGACAATAATACCAGACCTGTAAAAAATTGAAAAATGCACTATGAATGCATCGTTCGCATTAAGGAGTATATTGATCAAGATGAGAAATATTGTTTTTGCCCTGATATGAAGAATATAGATTTATTTTTGTAGCAAAATTGCCATACTTTTCCTGCTAAAAAATAAAAAAGCCAAACTGCGCATTTTCAGCCTTTTATTGCGCAGTTAGGATTTCCTCAGGACCAAATGTGCCACTATTGTGCCTAATTTCATTAAAAAAATAAAAACTTAAGTTAGTGAATATGGTGAAACCAAAGAAATAGTCATTCGGAAGCACTGATGAATATGCCATAGGTTTTTTAAAACAGTCTTGTCTAGATTGTGATTTGACATTTCAGTAAATTTCAGTAAATGTTAGGGTTTCTGAGAGATGGTGAAAGGGATGAGCTTTGCTTCACTTCTTCTTTGGCACCAAACCCAAAAGGGAGACCTGCAGCCCTACCCATGGCTGTTTCAATACATTACTTATCAGCAACAACTTTAAAATTCTAGCCAGGTGACTTGATTTAAAGGAGAACTAAAGTAACAAAATAACTGTTAAAATACTTACCTTATACTGAGCCGATTGATTACAGTCACAGCATGAGTTGTGCTGTAATTAGCCGGCTCCTGATGCTTCTCCCTGATGCTTCTTCACAGTGCTGGCTGACTGCCAGCCAGCGCAAAGCTCCTCCCACCATGTTACACCTCAGGTGTTTCAGGGCTTAAACATCATCACGTTCATTGCAGGGGCCAATGAGAACGCTCCCCGCAATGAGCACGATGATGTAGAAGCCGGGGAATGAAGAAGAAGGAGCTGCACATTGGCTTCTGTGTCAGGTAGCTCGCTATGCAGGAAGCGTCGGCTGCCATATAACTACAGCATCATGTGCATCTGCAGGGAGGGCAAGAGGTGGCAAGCGCCCCTCCCCCAGAGGGCTGCACGGCAATGAAATGGGGCACATCTACAGTAGTTCTAACCTCCCAATGCATCCAATTCAAATATTTTTTTCAGACATTGAGGTCGGAACATACCACTTTGCCAACTGGAAGAGCACATGGTTTCCATCATCCATATTGGAAGACTGGGTTCTAGCATACCAGCAACCATGTTGGTTACATAGAGAGTTCCTGTTGGAAAAAAATAACATCCTTTTTAAAAATGCAAATTAGAAAACAATCCTGATCATTAAAAAAAAAAAAAATTAAACAAAAAGTCATTTTTATTCTCCCCCCATAATTTAACCCAAAGGCTGTTAGCCCACCCTTAGACCAATTACCAGTATCAAAATGACTGCCACATCTTAAGATCTTATCAACAAATCTTTAATCATGCCATGCCACTTAAAACTTCAATAACTGCCCCATCACTGTCTCCACATCCTATTCAGCCTTTTATCGCCAGGACCCCCACCTCCAACAAATCACAAGCTGCAGCTTCACCCCCACATATTTAAATTCAACTCTTCTCACACCAAGAACCTATCTAAAGGTAAGAAGGGAGGGAATTACTACTGTGCTTCTACTGATAACCCAAATAAGAAACAATATATATATATTTGTTGCACTTTTACTTTTAAAACATTCTTTATTCAAGGAATTGATGTGGGATCTGTCATGCATTCATTGTTTTTCAGGTATTTAAGTACTATAATACTTAAATTATCTCATTTTAAGCACCTTTTTTTTTGGGGGGGGGGGGGGGGGGGGGGGGGGGGGGTGGAGGTAATCTTTCCCTAAGCAATTCCCTCAACCAATTTCAAAGTGTTTGTTTTTTTATTTACATGTTGCCTGTTTTACCAGCATGATTGATCTTGCAGCTCTTAGTTTCACCATTTCCATAACTCCCAGCATCCCCCCCCCCCCCC